>CAUYUJ010012447.1:859320-1039320 GCA_963575745.1 Prorocentrum cordatum | reverse complement strand
CCTGCAAGCAGGCTTAGGGCTCCCTACCGAAGTACTGGTGGCCACCTCTGTGGTTTCCACGGGGCGTGGGGGAGGTTTGCGCCTTCCGTGGCGGTGGCCATGCTCGGTGCCGTTTCCCCCCTCCCACACGTCCATGGTACTCCCGTGGCCCATCCCCTTTTGTTATAGCAGCGGCAGACGGGCGCAGTGTGTGGCCCACCTCCCTACAGAGTGTTGGGGGGGAGGGCCGCTGATCACGTAAGAGACTGGAGGCAGAATGTGAGATGAGAAAGGGCTGGTCGCTATAAGACTGGTGTTGCGGGGCTGGGGAGTGCAGACAGGCGTCGGTTAAAGTTGTTGTGCGCGCGTGAAAAAACTAGGGCACGTAGCGCATGACAGCAGGTTGGCCGGGCTGCTGGCCGTGGCTTCATGGCCAACGTCGAGTGGCCGTCTGCAGTTTTCCTTGCTCCGAGTGGCCGTCTGCAGTTCGTTCCCTGCTCCTCCGTAGGAAAGTTCCCAAACCTCCCCCAGCGTCGTGGCGGTACTCGGAATATGAAGGTTACTAATGTCGAGGCTGAGTGAGGTAGGGTGAGGAACGCTAGTAATCGACAGTGTGTCTTTATGATGACAAGTCAAAGGCTGGAGCCACCCTGGCCCCAGCCATCGGTGCCGTAAGCGTGTGCTCGTTCCTCCTCCTCCTCCTCCTCCTCCTCCTCCTCCTCCTCCCTCTCCGAACTATGATAGTAGTGGTGGAAAGTCGGTCCATCAGTCTCGTCTTCCCCTCCGCTGGCCTGGTTTCCTTCTCTTGCATGTGCAAAGCGGATCCTGAGGGAAGCGGGTCCTGGACCCTGAGGGCCCCCCCCCGGGATCAGCTCTTCACATCGAGTCGTTCTGTGACGGGCCAGGGGCCCGCCGAGGGCCTCGAGGGCCCGACAACGGGGAAGCTCTCCAGACTCGTTTCCCTTAGAGCCCGCTTGTCTCATACAGTGGGGGCGTTCGCTGAGGAATGCGCCCAGGAGGTGTCAGACCCTGGTGATGATGGCGGCGGTGATGCCCACTGGCAGGGCTCAGCTGGTGTTCCATCCGCTTCCAGACCCAGATTCCTCATCCAATGGTTCCGTATCCAATGCCCTCACCGCAGCGACTTCTCTCAGAGCCCCGAACCAGAAGGGCTGGGGCAGTCAGGGGTAACTGCAGCTTCGCGCCTCGGGGGCCCCAGCTGGAGCTACCCCGGACCGCAGCTGCCCCGGATCACTCGGGCGTCCAACGCTCCCGCATCAGAAGGGCTGGAGTGGGGGGGGTCGGCGCCTCAGGGGGCCCGCACCGGAGCTGCCCCCGACCGCAGCCATCGCGGATTATTTCAAGCATCTCCTCGTCACCCCTCCCGCCCCGCCGCGCCGGCCCGTGCACGAGTCACCGCCGCCGGCGCCGACGGCATGCCGAGCCTTCCCGTCCTGCTCCGCGGCTCTGGCTCCGAGCCGCGGGGGGCGCGCGGCGGCTCGCTGATGCCGCTGGCGGCTCGTTGATCGCCCGGGCTCGGCCTTCCCCCACGCCCTGGCCTGCGGCCCGCGGGAGCTCCCTATGGAGTTCTCTCGGCGAGGCTCTGGAGGTCTCCCTCGGACCGGGCCAGGACGAGGATAAATCCGTTTCAGAGCCATCCAGTCTTCTAGGCCTCCCAGATGGGGTCCGAGTAGGTGGGGTCGGAGGATCGCGCCGCATCGCCGATACATCGGCGATGCGGCTCGATGTGGAGCCCGATTTTCTCCACGCTGGCGTCGCCGGTGCATCGCCGACGTTGCCGGTGCATTGGCGATGCATCGGCGATGCATCGGCGATGCGGCGCGATCCTCCGACCCCATCTGCTCGGACCCCATCTAGGAGGCCTCTAAGTCTCCCTCGGACGGAAGACGCCTTCCCCCCTGCCCCTATCGTTCGCGCCGCCAAGTCCGATGTCCAAGGCTCGAACTTCGAGGTTCGAGGTGAGTGACGGAAGCGGGGTCGTTCAGGCGGGGCTGGGACGAGGACAAACCCGTTCTACAGCGTTCCGGAGCGCTCTCGGAGCGTTCTGGAACGCTCTGTGGAGGCCGCGGCGCCCGAGACATCCTCCAGAGCCGCTGGATCTCAAAGATTCTCGATTTATCCTTCCCCGATTTCATCCTCGTCCTGGCTTCGTCTTACTCCCTGGGGGGTGCCGTCGTCGTCGTTGTTGTCGTAGTCGTTGCAACGTCGTCGTCGTCGTCTTCGTCGTCGTCGTCGTTGTAAAGTCGTCGTCGTCGTCGTCGTCGTCGTCGTCGTCGTCGTCGTCGTCATTATCGCCGTCGTCGTCGTTGTCGTCGGCGTCGTCGTGGTCGTGGTGCGTGTTGCTCTGCTCGGGACTTGTTTCCCAAATGCAGTGACCACCACCCACCACCCCCAGGGAGGGAGCCCTGGGAGGGAGCCCCTCTGGGCCTAAAGCGCCCGAGGGGCCAACCCTGCGTGCAGGCAGGCGGCCCCCCGCGCCCCAAGCGTTTCGCTCACTGGCTTTTTTCCAGCGGCGTCCCAGATCGAGGTCTGATTCAAGGGAGGAAAACCAGCCCGACCCTGATAATTTCTAGGCCTCCCAGATGGGGTCCGAGTAGGTGGGGTCGGAGGATCGCGCCGCATCGCCGATGCATCGGCGATTCATAAGCGATGCGGCTCGATGTGGGCCACGCCGACGTCGCCGATGCATTACCGAAATCGCCAGTGCATGGCCGATGCATCGCCGATACATCGGCGATGCATCGCCGATGTATCGGCGATGCGGCGAGATCCTCCGACCCCATCTACTCGGACCCCATCTATGAGGCCTCTATGATTGGCGTTTACTACGCGGCCCTGGGCGTTTGCTAAACAGCACTACCCTGTTCGATTCCTTCCTTGGGTGCGTTTACTAAACGGCTTCTCTTGTCGGGGTGTTTACTATACGGGTGGATTTTCTGCTCTCTACTTATCGGCAATCCCGATGGGTGGTGGCGGGGAGGAGACAGAGGAAAACTATGCGCCGGGATTGGGGCGATGAGTGTCCGCCAGAGGCCTGGGGCCTCCAGCCTACTCCAGGGTGCGCTCCGGCCAGGAGGTCGGATGAAGTCCAGCGCGGGGACCACGAGGGCGCCCCAGGAGGCGCAAGACGAGGGGAAAATTGCGCCGGCAGAAGTTCAGGTTCTGCGCGGATCCTCGAGACTCGACTCCCCTGAGGCCCCAGGTCCGCGGAGGTCTCTGAATGCACCATGCGGCTCCAGAGGCCTCCAAAGGCCCTGGAGGTCTAGGGTCTGGGTCCGTCTTGCGTCCCCTCTTGTCGGCGTCGGCGTCGGCCGTCGGCGTCGTCGTCGTCGTCGTCGTCTTCGTCTCCGTCGCCTTCGTCGTCGCCGCCATGAGAAAAACGATCCTCTAGCACGTCCGCTCCCACCCCCTCCTCTGCAGGTTCCCTCGACTCCTTTGGAGGTCCCTGTAGTTCCGTCCAGGTCCCTAGGGGCCTCTTGAGGCAAAGAAGTGGTCGAAAAGCAGTCGAGCATGTCGGATCTGTGATCATCGCCCGACCCGCTCGCCCTTTCCTTCTCCTCTGTTCTCATCCTGCTCCTCCTCCTCCTCCTCCTCCACATCTTCCCCCCGTCGGACGTAACTGTAGGTAGGTTGCGACTCATCATAGGGCGTGCGCGTGCACTACATCTTTGCCTGTTCGCCAATCCCTGGGTGTTTAGCCCGTTCACACGTGGAGCTCAGCTCCAGCGGGGTACGCGTTCCTCCTCCTCCTCCTCCTCCTCCCTCCGCCCTCCTCTTTCTTCCTCCATGCTCCTCCTCTTCCTCCTCCAACCTCCCACTCCTCTCCCGCTCCCTCCCTCTTCCTCCCTCTTCCTCCTCCTCTTCCATCCTCTTCCTCCTCCTCCTCCTCCTCCTCCTCCTCCTCCTCCTCCTCCTCCTCCCCCCTCTCCCTCCACGCCCCCCCTCGTCCTTCACCTTCCTTTCACTAGCTTCTCTATGTCGCGGCCCGTCCAATACCCGGCACGGGGGCCCTATGAGACATGCCTCGGGGAGGGGCACGATGTAGCCCCCCTATGAGACATGCCTCGAGGAGGGACACGATGTAGCCTCAGTTATGCTTGCCTGACCTTACTTGCTCCGCTTACTTCACAGCAGACACTTCCAGCATGATTGCGAGCACTAGCACGGGCCAAATTCTTGAACCTCTACTCACCAGTGCTTGCACCCACCAGTACGGACTTAATTTCAATTTCCGACAACAACATCAACCATTGCCAACGACCAAGTTCAGCAATGAATTCCATCATTTCCACCACGTAGCCCGCATCCAACCAGACAGACGACACCAGCATGTACCTCGACCAACGCCCACGAAGCAACTATCACTAACCACCGACCAGCATGACTCCCAACCACTAAGCACGGGCCCTCACCACCAGCAGCACTGCACGACCATCAAAAGCACAGAGCACAGAGCAGATTGCAGCACTAGCCCTTTCACCAGACAGTCATGCCAGCCCGCCCCATGCCTGGCATGGGGGCCCTATGCGGCACGCCCCGTTGGGGGGGGGCCTAAGGGGCTAAACCAGCGTCTGTCCTTGCTCTCGCGGCCCAGCCCGCGCCCGGCACGGGGCCCTGCGGGGCATGCCTCGGGTGGGTGCTTGGGGGGGGGGTGCATACTTCGTTGTGTTTTGCAGACTTCCTGCATGCATCACGGCGTCAGTACATTGCTCATGTGTTCCTTCGGTTGGCAGCATTATAGGTTTTGCGCGTTCACCTGCCAGTAGCTCTCAAAACATGCATCGCTGGTATCATCGTCATCTACACGATAATCTTTACATGGCCAGATCACCATGGCCTCACTCATGATGTACGTTTCGATCCAATACGCGATATGGACACATGTGCTGCTACATGCTCACACCATTGCACGTTGCTCAAATGCTGGCTCGCATGCTTCTCCGAGCCCTTCGCCTCACACGTGTCGCAGTTGGCATGGGCGACAACATTCCACATCAACCTTAATCCCCACAGAAGGAATGTCGCTACGGCGCTCACGTTTCCAACTATGCTGACGTGCCAAGGCTCGCTGGGTTAAATGCCTTGGAGATCCACGTCGCCCATTCCGTAAGAAAGGCGACAGCCAGCAAACGCACGACTGCAAACACTTATTTCTAGAACACTAGCGGCCGGCGCCCATACGCTGCGCCGACGACGGAGCCGACAGCTTACCACCGCTAGTCACTAACAAAAAACGCGCAGCACCAAACCCACTATAACGCACAGCTGCCCCAAACCCGTGACTTGACCCTACGAATGAGGGGGGGAATTTGTTCAATTCGACTTGCCGTTGTTCTGCGATTGCAGCAAGCAGTATCCCGCCAAATGAACTTACACATGCTCAAGCGCTCACACGAGTACGCGCAAACATTCACATGTATACTCGCATGCGTAAGCCCATACACATTCCAGCATGCACATTCACCGACGCCCACACAAACGCACGCATGCATAACGAATCGAATTGCATCACTATTCGATCAGTTCATGCGAACGACCCTATGCATCGCAATGCGCCTTATACTAAAAGCGCGAACCATTTATCTGCGAAGTAATGACACAAACGTCTGCTATGTGCAATGCGTAGCCATGGCATATTTGGCAAATGGCGCATGGAACTCAGTGTTATATATATATATATATATATATATATATATATATTTCGACGCGCGGACATATCCACGCAATTGTTAGTCGCTACAGAAGAGAAGGTGCTCGTTGTTCTAGCATGTGCCGAAGGCCGCTCGAAAAGAGCCGCTCAGACGCTCTTTTTCTTTATGACACTGGTGCCTAGAGGTGCGCTCGGCCTGCTGGCGGGCCTCTTCCGCGCCGCCGTTTCGTTTGCTTTTGCCTTCTGGAATGCCCATGCGGGGCCCGGTGAACGCGCGGAAAAAGTGCAGACCATCATTCGCAGAATTGGAATCTCAGCCCGTGCAGGAGACTTCTAGTGCAATCCGCCGCAAAGGAATCCTTTTGTAATCCGCCACAAATGGATGCCTGTTGTGACTGGCGTGCAAGGTGGAAGGGGGCCCAGAGGGGTCCAACCCCTAGAAACTGGCAAACGAAAAACATACAACACCGCATTGAATTCTCGTTTGTTGATGACGCGCCACAAAAACGAAGCACGCCGCAAAGGAAATCATAAAAAACATTGAATTGTAATCCGCAACAAGAAGAATCCTAATGCAATCCGCCACAAAGAGGAAACCTTGCGTGGCGGGCGTCCAGGTTGATCGAGGACCCACGGGTATCATGGAAACAGATGCAAGAACATAACCAAGACGCGCGAAACGAGGAACAAACAACGCATGGGACTCTCGTTGTTTGATTAATTGTTGGGTCACCAGCCGCGCAACACAATACATCCGGGTGTAATCCGCCGCAAAGGAAATCCTTTCGCAACCCCTCACGAAAGACGCTTTCTTCTGTATCATCCACGAAAGAAATCCTTTTTTTAAAACACAAAAAAAACATCCGCCACAGACAGGAATCCTTATGTGGCGGACGTACAAGTTGACCGAGGGACGCCAGGGGAAAAACGGAGAAATCATAATAGCCAGGGACGTAGAAACAACAACAGCAGTATGGGGCTTTATCAGCCGCGCCGCAAACTAATCCTCTTGTAACCCGCCGCAAAGGGAATCCAGGTGCAAGCCGCCGCAAAAGAAATCCTTTGGCAATCCGCCGCTAAGGGGATGATTTTGCCACCCGCCGCAAAAGGATTTCTCTTCTCATAAGGCTCGGAATCCCCCCGGTCTTCTGAGAAGTGTTCGATGCCTTTCTTTGGAGACGCAGAACATTTTTCAGGAGGTGCGAGGGCGTCTGAGAAGTCCGGCCGCCTTCTGAGACGGCCTTTTCGATCGGAGGCCCCGAGGTTGGCACCAACGCCAAGATTGGCAGTGTGCCTCCACCGAGGGAGGGTGCTCCCAGTCTCGGCGATGGCGGTAATACTCGGGCTTCCTAGTTGGCCGAAAGATTTCCACCAACACCACATTCTGGGATCATCCCCCCCGGTGAGCGCGACTCCCCGTTGTGGTGTCGGTGTCCCTTTTCAAGCATCCGAGTCTCCTTTTCACTCCCCCACGTCGCACGCTCCTCATCCTCCTCCTCCTCCTCCTCATCCACCTCCTCCTTCTCCATCCCCTCCTCCGTCCCCTCCTCCTTCCCCTCCTCCTGCCCCTCCTCCTTTCGCTCCTCCTCCTCCTCCTTCTCCTCTTCCTCCTCTCCTCCTCCTCCTCCTTCTTCCCCTCCTCCTTGCCCTCCTTCCTCCTCCCCATCCTCCTCCTCTTCCTCCTCCTCCTACTCCTCCTCCTCCTCCTCCTCCTGCTTCTCCTTTCCGTAGCCATTTTGGCTCAAGGCTAAACGTTGTGAAAGGCTATAGACGCCCGAGAACCAGCGACTAGCCTTAGCCCATCCGTAGCGGAGGCGCAAATCGTTTTGGGGCATAGGGCCCCACATTGTTGTCACCATTCTCCCCACCAGGCGGCCCCGGCCTGGGTGGTGGGCAGTTCTCCTTGCAGCTCTCGTGCAGACATGGGGGTCCAGCAGCAGCGCCGCTCCCGCTCTGGCGCCCGCAACCCGTCTCGGCAGCAGCAACGAGACCCCATGCAGGAGGACGACCCCTGGAGGGCGAGCAGGCCCACAGTCGCGGCTCCGCCTGCGCCTTCCAGTGGACAACCTGCGACCAGCAGCTACCTGCAGCGCGCTGACTTGGACGCCACCGAGCAGCGCATCCAGCAGACCCTCAAGCGCCAGATGGAGGAAGTCACGAAGGCGATGCAGTCCACGGTGTCCAGCAGTTTCAGCGACATCAGCAGGGAGATCGCGACACAGCTCGACCCGCATATCCAGCGCATCGACCAGCACACGAAGGACATTACCCGCATCACAGCGTCATCGGCGCAGCTCGAAGCGGCGAACCAGCAGATGGCGAGCCAGATTCGGGAGATGCAGGCCACCCTCGCGCAAGTCGGCTCTCTGGGACGCAGTGATGGACCTGATATGCTCCGCCTGGCCGACTGGGACCGCCCACCTGATCCCCAGCTGTTTGTCCTCAACTGCCACAAGACCTGCACCGCTGCGGCCATCACCGACGCGCTGGCGCCGTGGCTGGAGGCCGCCAAGGTCACGCCCGAGCAGGTCACCGTCAACGAGAAGGAGCCCTCCAAGCGCTTCCATGTCTACGTCCCTGGTGCTGCAGACGGGCGTGCTCGAGCCCTCTCGCTTGCCAAGCACCTCAAGTGCGACACTGGCCGCTGGCGAGAGTTCTTGGTACGCACAGTGGAAGGATCTGATGAGAAGCTCTACGTCAACCCGGACAAGAATCCTCGAGCCATCCGACAGGAGGTCCAGACGAAAAAGCGACTCGCCCCCCTGCAAGGCCGCCGTGCCTGGCGACTGGTGGGTGCAACGGACTGCTGGCATCATCCACTTCGGCACCACCCCTGTCGCGGAGGTCCAGCCACAAGGTCCTGACCAGCCGTCTCAACTTGCGGGGAGCCCCGCCGCTAAGAACGACCTCAACCTGGACACCACGGCCATCGCGGACCAGTTCAAAGCTATCTTCCACGCGGTTGACACGTCCTCCTGGTCTTCGTCCTAGCCCCCGATGGGCCCCGTGGTTACGGCCTGGCGACGTCTCCGCGTGCCGCACCGTCTCGTGGAATGCGCGTGGCTTGCTGTGCCGTAACCTAACCCACCACAACGCCAATGTCTACCAGGTCTTTGAACTGATAAGCACAAGGCTGTCATCGTTTTGCAGGAAGTACACGGCCATAGCATGACACTTCAGAATCTTATCAATCGCTCACCCTTTAACTACAAGGTCTACTTCAGTGGCGCAGGCGTAACGGGCGCTGGTGGCGTTGCCACGCTGCTTCCCGTCCCTGGCGCCGAGGGACTCCAGCAAGAGGCTCTTCCAGTGGTGGTTCATTTTGTGCTCGCCAAAGGACGTGCCCAACTCCTGCTCATCAAGAACGCCAGGCTTCAGACAGAGGTCCGCATCTGCAACATCCACAACTACGACCTGAACGACTCTGATCGACGCCAGATACGCACGCGTTGGATTGCGAATGGCAGATTGGCTCACGCCAATCCCTCGCACAACCTATTCGTGATGTTGGGGGACTTCAATTTCAGCGACAACCCGAGCGAGAGCCTCCTCCGCCCGCTGGCGAGTGGTGCCCGACGTCGGATGCTGGACGAGCCAATCATGCTGAACCCTTCTGGAGGCAGCTCATCTCCTCCTCTGACAAGATGACGGACATAGTCACGCCAGCCCCCACGCACTTTGACCGTCACACGAAACAGATGACGTACATCGACATAGTTTTCATATCTACGCCACCACAGTTCGCAAAGGTGATGCAGATTGTTGTGGACTTGCGTTATGATGCACAGGAGCTGGCTCTCTGGAAAGTCAGTGACCATGCCATTGTGGAGCTCAAGATCGAGCCGCGCATTGAACCCCCGAAGGCCCACCAGGACATCCCTGCCTTCATCTTTGGTGCCGGCAGCTACAAGGAACAGCTGGCGATCTGCTTGGGTGCTTGCGACCTTGGCAGCATGTCTGACCGGGAGAAGTGGGAGTGCGTCAAGCGCCAGATGATCACTGCTGCGGAGGGCGCGCGCAACCAGCTGATGCGCACGCCGATTGGCGACAACACCTCTGGCGACGCGGAGGCCAGGCGCATGGCGATGAGGGCAATTGCGCGCGCTGTCTGGCGACAGGACCGCCGGCTGGGGAAGCGGCTGCTCGAGCGCACTGCTGCTGGCGCGGCCCGCCTGCTCCTGGACGGCGAGACCGTCTCGCTGCGGGGCACAGCTGGCTTCGAGGCGGAGGTCTTGGCGCTCAACGAGGCCCGCAGTGAGCGAACCCTCGGCCGCGCTCGTAATCATGGGGAGTCCCAAGGGCAAACGAGCAGTGCTCGACGGGCCAAGCAGGCCCTTTTTCAGCGTGCGCTTTTGTTGAAGCCCCAGGGACGTCGGCTCATTCTCCAGGGAATACAACGCGCCCAGGAGGGCCACGGAGATATCGCGCTTCGTGGCGGTCAACACATCTCAGATGCCATTCGGGGCCATTGGGGGCCAGTGTTTCAAGAAAGAGTTGAGGATGCCCCGCAACAAGACGCCTTCATCGAAGCCCACCTTCCCCCCCCCCCCCCCCCCCGAGGTTGTTGACCTGCCTCCCCCCTCTCCTGCGGACCTCCGAAGGACTCTGAAGCATGGCAAATCCTCGTCTCCTGGCCCCGATCGGCCCCCATATAAAGCCTGGCGTGCGCACCCGTCTCTTGCGATTGTCCTCTACTCTTCTCCTCTCGCTCTTTCTCGCCCCCCCCCCCCGCCCTCAGCCACAGCATGTTCGCTTTCATTCCTAAGGGCGAGGAGGACCTCGACCCCGTAGATTGCACTCGCCAGCCTGGCCAGCTATGACCACTCAGCTTGAAGAATTGCGATGCCAAGGCCATGGTCACATGTATCAATCGTCAGCTCAAGCGCGTTGCCGAAGAGCACGCCCATCCCGTGCAGCCAAAACTTTGCCAGACACATCGTTCGATTGGACTCGCTGGCGCGGGGCGCGAGCATATGGGGAAGACGTTGAGCAGCGCAGGCCCTCTTCGTCAGCTTTGATGTCAAAGCAGCTCTCCCCATCATGAGCCAGATCTGGCTCGGCAAGGTTTTGCGCTGGTTTCGCATCCCTGCCGCGTTCCGTTCAGCCATCACGGGTCTAATGCACGAATCGATCGGTTGCATGCGCGTCGGCTCGGACGTTCGAGAGTTTTTCGCCCTCCGCTCTGGGCCCCCCCAAGGCTGCCCTCTATCGGGGACTCTTTGGGCGCTTGGCATGGGCCCCATTGCGCGTCATCCAGTTTCCAGCCTTGAAGCCGCGGGAGGGAATAGCAGAGACCTCGGAGCTTGCGCGGGCGATGCGGGGGCAGCACTTCGATCGATCGGCCTCCTCCGCCCTCCCCCCCTCCTTTGGCGCTGCTGCTGCTCTTGCAAGCCTCCTTCTGCAACCGAAAAAGTGCTGCATCGTCCCGCCCTGGGGGCTCGCGGACCCTCCAGCGCGCCAGGCCATCGCCCCCTACCTCCAGGATCAAATCCCGCCCTGGGCCTCGTTTGCCCTAGAATCCGCTACGAAATGCCCGGGCATAATGATGGGCCCAGGTGCGACCCTGGAGGATGTTCGGGAGGCTGCTGGCCAGAAATGGTGGGTTCGGACTCGGGATGCGGGTGGGAGCAGAGCGCCGACAGCAGCCTCCATCATCTCTTACCACAGCCGTTGCGTTTCTGCGCTCAGTTATCTCGCGCAATTTCTCGCTGTTTCGCAGCACAGTATTCGGAGAGAGTCGCGGGCGCTCCACAAGCTGTTACGCATCCCGCCCATCTCCTTTAAGCGCAGCGAGATTTTCAGTTTAGGCACCTGGCTCCGACCGGGAGCGCCGCAATCTGTCTTGCTCTCAACGACGGCGGCGGGGTGGCGGATGGCGACGACGACGCTAGCTGGTGAGTGGGAGGAGGTCTTGGGACGTCGCGCCGATGCTGCCGTCGAGCATCTGCCGCTCGTTTCTGTCGTGAAAGGAATGTGGTCTGCAGCATGTTGGCGCATACAGCACAGCATCGCGCAGCAGTATGCAGGATGGAGCGGCCGCGGACCGCGACACGCGACCGCCTCGCCCCCGACGCACAGGCTGGAGCGCCAGCTGATTGCGGAGGCAGAGGCGAAAGTTCGCCAGGAGCAGGCCCGCCACCAGCGCGGCAAAAGGGTTGCTCCACAATCTCGTCTCATCGCCCTGCTTACCTCTCGCCCCTTCCCTGACGACCTCCACCTCCTTCACCGTCGTCTGTCTTCGGCTCTCCACCCTGGCGCCCTTCCTAGAGTTGACGAGCTGAGGGTGCAGTGGCTGGGTTTGAAGCGCATTTTGATTTCGTCCACGCCCATGCGGGTCTGGGCGCATCTGAAGACTCTCGCTGGAGCGTGGATCACCTCGCGGCGCGTCCACATACTGACCCCGCTGTCGTGCAGATTTGGCTGCGAGCATGCCCCTGACTCCCTCGCTCACTATCTTTGTTGTCCCCGCTTGCTCCACCTCCTTGCTCTCCCTGGTCGCGTCTTTCTTTCCCCTGATCCTGTGGTCCGACTCGGCCTCGGATCGGATGACGATGATGCCGCTGCTGAGATTTCGAGACAGCGGGCTCACGAGTTGACTGCTCTGAGCTTCCATATTTTCCATAACTTGCGTGCCGAGCTTGCCTGCCAACCGCACCTTTTCGGCACATATAGCATTACCACCCAGGCCAGGCATTCGGCATTGCTCGCTTGCCAGTCTTCTCAGGATCGTGCTGGATTCGCCCCCCCGACACCATCTCGCACGGTCCGCTCCATATCTCGGCTCGCGCCGTCTTATACAGGCAATCGAATGTAGAGTGGTTGCATGACACGTTCCCCCCAGGCGACGTGGACTCCTCCTGCTTCTCCTCCTCCTCCTGCTTCTCCTGCTCCTCCTCCTCTTCCTCCTCCTCCTCCTCTTCCTCCTCCTCCTCCTCCTCCTCCTCCTCCTCCTCCTCCTCCTCCTCCTCCTCCTCCTCCTCTCCTCCTCCTCCTCCTCCTCCTCCTCCTCCTGCCTCCTCCTCCTCCTCCTCTCCCCTCCTCCTCCTCCTCCTCCTCCGCCCTCTTCGTCCTCCTCCTCTCCTCCTCCTCTTCCTCCTCCTCCTCCTCCTCCTCCTCCTCCTCCTCCTCCTCCTCCTCTCCTCCTCCTCCTCCTCTCTTCTCCTCCTCCCTTCCGCCTCCTCCTCCTCCTCTTCCTCCTGCTCCTCCTCCTCCCCCTCCTCCTCCCCCCCTCCTCCTCCTCCTCCTCCCCCCTCCTCCTCCTCGTCCTGCTCCTCCTGCCGCCTTGCCGCCATCGCTGCTGTCTTTTTCCACTTGCTTGATAGGTTCCATCATCCAGCGGAAGTCACACCTCCATTCAGGCTGAGTCGTATCGTATCCTGTTTCTCCTGCTCTTTCTCCTCCGCCTTCTCCTCCTCCTCCTGCTCCTCCTCTTCCTGCTCCTCCTGCTCCTCCTGCTCCTCATCCTCCTCCTTTTCCTCCTCTTCCTCCTCCTCCTCCTCCTCTCCTCCTCCTCCTCCTTCTCCTCCTCCTCCCTCCCCGTCCCTCCCTCCTTTTCCTCCTCCGCCTCCTCTCCTCCTCCTCCTCTCCTCCTCCTCGTCCTCCTCCTCCTTCTCCTCAGCCATGCTCCTCTTCCTCCTCCTCCTCCTCCCCTTCCCCTCCTGGACCTCCTCCTCTCCTCCTCCTCCCCCTCCTCCTCCTCCTCCTCCTCCACCTCCTCCTTGTCCTCCTCCTCCTCCTCTTTCTCCTCCTCCTCCTCTCTCCTCCTCCTCCTTCTCCTCCCTCTTCCTCCTCCCCGTCCTCCTCCTCCTCTTCCTCCTCCTCCTCTTCGTCCTCTTCGCTCGCCGCCGACGTAGGAGCCCCCGCCAGGCTCCTGGCCCGACGCCGGCCCGCCCAAGCCGCGCGACGGGCAGCGCGCCCCCGCGCTGGCCGCGCAGCGGCGGCGGCGGCGGCCGGCGGGGCCCTGTTGCGGGGGAAAGGCCTCCCTGCCGTGCCGCGCCGCGGGGCCGTGGTGCACCTCGTGCCTCCTCCTCCGCCCTCCTATTCCTTCTCCTATTCCTCCTCCTCCTCCTCCTCCTCCTCCTCTCCTTCCCCCCTCCTCCTCCTCCTCCTCATCCTCCTCCTCCTCCTCCCTTATCCTGCTCTTGCTCCTGCTGCTGCTCGTCGTCGTCGTCCTCCTCCTCCTCCGCCCTCCTCATCTTGCTTCTCCTCTTTCTTCTCTTCCTCCTGCTTCTCTTCCTCCTTCTCCTTTTCCTTCTCCTTTTCCGTCCTTTCGTCTCCTCTTCCTCCTCCTCCTCCTCCTCCTCCTCCTCGTCTTTCTTCGTCCTTTCTTCTCCGTTCTCCTCCTCCTCTTCCTCCTGGTCAGTCCTCCTCCTCCTCCTCCTCCTCCTCCTCCTTGTCCTCCTCCTCCTCCGCAGTCCTGTCTGCCGTTTCTCTCCTCCTCCTCGTCCTCCTCGTCCTCCTTCTCCTCCTTCCTCCTCCTGCGCCTTACTCTTCTTCTTTTGGCTGATCAGCGTCCAAAAGTGCCTGTGAGGTGTATCGAGAGACTGGGTGGACATGAATATGACGATAATCACAAGGGGACCTTCATGAAGGCATTTCGGGACAACTCGCGGCGACCGTCCGGTCCACAGTTGAGCGTCGCGTGCCTGATCCCGGGTTCATCAGACCGACTGACACGAGCCTACCACCGCAGAAGCTTCGAGCACAATGCGGCGGCATGCAGGATCTAGCGCACAGATGTTGTGAAGAAATAGTGCAGGACATGCATGTACACACCTGCGCGCAGCTATACCCCGCGGTGGTACCCTCCTGCAGGCAGGTGTGGCATCACCAGATTCGCCCCTTTTTGTTAGCCCCCCCCCGCCTCAGACCCGAGCCCCCCTCCCGCGGGGAAGGGAATCAGGGACGAGGGGGGGTGGGGCGGGAGGGGGCATCACACGGCTCTCAGATCAAAAGACCCACTGCCTATGACGCCACAGGAGAAGCGTGACTCATGTTGCAGCTTTCATGCCCAACAGAATCCTCCTCCTGGTTCCTGGTTCCTGATGGCTTGAGATCCAATCAGGTGCAGCCTCCCCCCCAGGGCCAGTCGGCCCTGGGGGAGAATCCTCCTCCTTCTCTTCTCCTCCCTCCGCCGTCCTCCTTCCCTCCTCCTCCTCCTCCTCTTCCTCCTCCTCCTCCTCCTCCTCCTCCGCCTCCTCTTCCTCCGCCCGTCTCTCCTCCCTCCGCCGTCCCCCTCCTCGTTCTCCTCCTCCTCCTCCTCCTCCTCCTCCTCCTCCTCCTCCTCCTCCTCCTCCTCGCCCTCCTCCTCCTCCTCCTCCTCCTCCCTCCTCCTCCTCCTCCTCCTTCTCTCCCTCCTCCTTCCTCCTCCTCCTCCTCTCGCTGCTGCGGGGCGGCAGGGCCCTGTTTGCGGAGGCAAGGGGCCCAGGCATGTTTTTGTTCCGCGGGGGGGGGGGGGGAGGGGCAGACCCACCAGGGTGGGATCCCCAGATTTCCGACGAGAGTCTTTGCTCTCTCTCTCTCTCTCTCTCTCCTCCCCTTTCCCTCCTTCCCCCCTCCTCAATTCCCTTTCGTCCCCTCCTCTTCCTTCCCTTGCCCTCCTTCCCCCATCCTTTCTCTCCTTCCCTCCCCCCCTCCTTCCCCTTCCCCCCTCCCCCCCTCCCTTCCTCCCCCCCTCTTCCCCCCCCCCCTCCTTCCCCCCTCCTCCTTTCCGCCCCCCACCTCCCTTCACTTTCCCTCATCTCCCTCCTTCCCTCCTTAGCAAGCCCCCTATCCTCTCATCTCCCCCTCCCCTGCCCCCTCCAGGGGCCGTTTTTGGGCCCCGGGGCTGATGTCTAAAGTGGGCCCGTGGCGAGAAGCTACCCCAAACAGTGGTCCACTGGGGGGGATCCCGGACCTCCACTCGTTGCTAAAAAATAGTCGACGGGAGGTTTTGTTGTTTCTGGGGGCCCTTGCTGGGTCCGATGACTTTCGAAAAGCAGTTCAGGATGATAAGTGCGAAACGTGTACAGACCTTCGGAGAGCCGCGCTGCGAAAAGAAATACGGAACCACACCCCCATCGTTCTCTTCTGAGTCCATTCGGAGCCTGAGCCTATCTGGCCATCGAGCACGCTCAAGATCGAGCCCATTCGGCGGACGAGGGGGCTCAATTCACACAGCCCTGTCAGAACTCAACGCGTTCGGTCGCCCATTCGGTGGCCGCACGGACTCAGAAGGGAACTGGAGAAGGGGGTGCCCCAAGTCTCCTATTATTTGTTTGTTGTTGCTCAGTCCCGTGTGTGTGTGTTTTGGTGCTTTGGTGCGTCGGCGGCCTGGGGCGTCTGCACCTCGCCAGGCCCGTGCGCTGGGCCCTCGAGCGACGTCCCGTCGCCTGCCGAGCCCGAGAGAGCCGAGCCGCGGGCAGCGCCCCCGCGCGCTCCCCAGGGTGAAAGGCGCCAGGGCCCCCTCGAGGCCGCGCCCCACCCTAGGCCCCTCAGCCTGCTGCCAAGGGGGGCTGAAAAGCGAGAACACGCGCCGCGCCCAGGCCCCGCCAACGGCGAATGCGGGCCCAGGCACCCCGAGGGCCCCCTCAGGCCCCTCAGCCACGGCGGACACCGCGCCAAGGGGGGCATTGTCTCTACCGCTGGGGCCACACTCAGAGGCGGAACCCGCACCCCGACGAGGCAGAGGCGCAACGGCCAGCCCAGCACTCATGAGGCCATCCGCGCAGCTGGCACTCTTGCTGCTCTGAGTGAGGATGCCCACCGCGGGGCTATCCAGAATCGAATCCGTGAGGCCTCATCGCCTCGATCTCGCGAATGTCCTCCGCGAGCCTCCAGATGTCCTCCGCGAGCATGGTACGAGCTATCCTGCCAGGCGAAGCCGTGGCCAGCTCGTGCTCCAGCTCGCTCCGCAGCTTCACCAGGGACTCAAGCCGCTGCTCCTTCTCATATGTCCGCAGTGGCAGGTCCAGGAACTCGCCTTCACCTTGTCTCGGGAAGGCCTGGCGGGCCGCGTGGTACGGGTCGGGCATAGGCTCCATGTCGAGTACGAGCGGGGCGCACGCGAGGCCCGTGCCCCAGTCAAAGAAGACGAACGGGCAGGAGGCAACGCCCATCAGCAAGGCCACCCTGAGGACGAAAAGGAAGACGCTCCGCACGCGAGCCTGAACGGCGTCGCTGAAGATGCTCTCACCCATCTTGCCCTCCAAGGTGCCGCCGTACTCCGTGCCGATGCCATCGACGCCGTCGACGGGCAGGTCTGAGCGCAGATCCGCCCCCGCAGGGCGAGGAACAAGAAGAGCCCCACGATCGTGAACTCCAGCATCAGGTGCGTGCCGATGCTGTACTCCTTGGCGGTCCCGCTGCCTCTTGACCTGGGTGCCGTCGGCCTGGCCGTCGTAGAGGCCCTCGTCCTCAACCACGCCTGCTGCCGCCCTCGGCACCTCCGTCTCCATCAGCTGCTCCTCGGGGCCGCCCCCGCCGTGGCCCCCAGGCTCGACTTCCCGCGGCGCCTCAGGAACAGGCTGCACATCGGCACTGTGCACGACCTGGTCGGTGCCCTCGCACTCGTCCACGCCCAGCTCCGAGTCCTCGCCAACCACCGCGCTGAGCAGTGGGGAGGGCGGGACCTCGCCCAGCAGCTGGCCCTCGGGGGTGTCGATGACCTGGTCGGTGCCCTCGCACTCGTCCACGTCGGGCTCCCCGATGTCCAGGCTGGTGGTGCCCTCCAGCTTGACGTCGTCGGCGTTGTCCTCCGGCGTCTCTTCCGCCGCCTCCGGGCCCGGCGGCGCCGGCACGCGGGGCCCGCAGCGCCCGCCGCGCTGGGCCCGCTGCGGCTGCGCCAGGGCCTGCCGCAAGGCCTCGACGCCCTTGCCGAGGTCGACGTGCGCCCCGACGTTGCGCCTGGCGCGAGCGGCGCCGCCTGGCTGGGCGCCCCGCAGCTGCTGGCGCATGGCGGGCTCCATGGCCTGCCAGCGCATCGCGAGCTCGGCGTCCTCCTCGGAGCCGATCCCCTCCAGCAGCGCCCATGTCGTGCGGAGCGCGGCAGCGACCGCGGCGGCTATCGCCTGCCGCGAGGCGCCGCCCGCCGCAGCTCCCTGAGCAGCGCCCTGGACGGCCATCGCCATGACCAGCCCCGCGCCACCGTTGGACCGTAGATCCATTGCCTTGCCGTCGTCGGGCCCCGCCGCCATCGCAGGGGCCGCGACAAGGAGGGGAAAGGGACAGAGCCGCTCTCTGTGCCCGCCGAGGCGACGGGACTCTACAGGGAGAGACCACGCCGCGCACCTCCTGCACAAGGCAGGCTTGAGCCAAAATGGCTACGGTCCCGTGTGTGTGTGTGTGTGTGTTTGTGTGTGTGTGTGTGTGTGTGTGTGTGTGTGTGTCTGTGTCTGTCTGTCTGCCTGTGTGTGTCTGTGTGTGTCTGTGTGTGTCTGTGTGTGCCTGTGTGTGTGTGTGTGTGTCTGTGTGTGTGTGTTTGCGTGTGTGTGTGTGTGTCTGTGTGTGTCTGTGTGTGCGCGTGTGCGCGTGTGCGCGTGTGCGCGTGTGCTTGTGCGCGTGCGTGCTTGTGTGTGTGTGTGTGTGTGTGTGTGTCAGGTTCCCTCCCTGCACTCCACCGACATCCTGTCGGACACGGACGGCCCTGTCTCTGGCCGCACCTTTTGCTGGCTGCTCCCTGGACGTGGATTGGACTACCACCCCAGGCCGCTTCCGACCACCCGGTGGCACAACGCTGCACATCGCCAGCGCGGTCCTCCTTTTCTCCTGGGACCCCTCCTCACCATCGGGTGGCACAACGTTGCTCATCGACTTCATGGTGGACTTCTCCCCCTGGACGTCGACCTGGTCGCGTACAACGTCTTCTTTCGCAGCACTTGAGGATGGTGTTTACGGAGCGCCGTCGACGGCAACACCACACCGCTCACCCTCCGGGTCTTCGCCTCCGGCTCCTGTCCAAGGCGTCCCTTTTCCTGTGCAAGCTCTTCGGCACCGCCTGCACCCCGGCCCGCCCTCTGGCCGCCTGAGGCCCCGCCCGCCTGTGCCCTGTCTCCCCAATAAGAGCTGTGCGTAGCCCGCCTAGCTTTTACCGGAAGAGGTTCGCTTTCGCCCCGCAGACCAAACAAGTGTGTGTGTGTGTGTGGCTGTGTGTGTGTGCGTGCGTGCGTGCGTGTGCGTGTGTGCGTGTGCGCGTGCATGTGTGGGTGCGTGTGCGTGTGCCTGTACGTGTGCGTTTGCGTTGGGTGTGCGAGAGAGAGAGAGAGAGAGAGAGAGAGAGAGAGAGAGAATCTGCGTGCGTGCGTGCGTGCGTGAGTGTGTGCGTGCGTGCGTGCGTGCGTGCGTGCGCGCGTGCGTGCGTGCGTGCGCGTGTGTGTTTGTGTGTGTGTGTGCTTGTGTGTGTGTGTCTGTGTGTATGTGTGTTTTGTCGTGTCCTATCACAGTCCACTCGAGCGCGCGTGTATTTTGCTTCTGCCGCGCTGCGAGGGAACCGTTTTTTCTCCGAAAAATTAACGTTGAGGGGCCGCTTCGGGCCCAGAAATTTCAAACACGGATCTTTTGGGTCCCTCGGATTGGATGCCACATCATCGGATGCCCAGGTTGCTGTTCGAGCGAACCTTCAGATCCTGCCCTGGTGGCGCAACGAACAAATAGGGCTGGCAATTTATGTTGTCCTTTGTTTGACATCCAGAGAGGCCGTTTCCTGGCCCTGGGACAGTCAGAAAATTCGGCATAGTTCGGACGTGTGCATGTTTTCTCGGCAAGGACCATCGACGATCATTTTTGCTCATTGAGCAATGAAAAAACACGTGCGCAACTGAAACATACACGGGACATGGACGTCGGAGCGAAGACAAGAAAATGTCTCAGGACCAAGAGTTGGTCCCAGCTGGCTTTCGGGACGGGTCCAGGGATTGATTCTGATTTAGCCTTAACGTTGCGATGTATTTTGTTCTGGGCGTTTTCGCTTGTTTCCGGGCCGTGAGGGCCAGCTTGGCTGAAGGGGGGGCGAGATCTGCTGCGTGCAGCTGTTTTCGGCCCTGCCGTCGGGCGCTTTCCTCCATACATTCGCGTCTCCAGCGCCAGGAAGCGCCAGGAAAACCAGCTACGTGAGCTGATTCGCTAACATCCCCTTCACCCCTCCCCCCTCGTCCGACCCGAGAATCGGGGTCGAGTCGGACGGGGCAAGGATGAGGATAAATCCGTTCCAGAGCGTTCCGGGACGCTCTCAGAGCGTTCCGGAACGCTTTGAGAAGGCCGCGGCGCCCGAGACATCCCTCAGAACCGCCGGATCTCGGAGAATCTCGATTTATTTTCCCCGAAGTTATCCTCGTCCTGGCTTCGCCTTATCGACAGATCCAGCGCCCCGCGGATTGGAAGAGACCTGGGCGCTGGAGGCACCGTGCTCAGACGCTCCGCTTGTCGAGGCCGAGGTGCCCTGGACCTCCGACGTCACCGACGCCTGCGTTTTGGCGCGCCCCCTCCACTCGCAGGGGCGCCCGAGCTCGGGGCGCGGGAAGGGGAACAGTGAGGATTGCACGCGCTGGGGGGCAGAGAGACAGAGAGAGAGAGAGAGAGAGAGCGAGAGCTGGCTTTAGGTCGGGCATGTCCTCCTACAAGTATAGAAATCATTTTTGGAAATTCCCCCTGTAGGGGGACAGGCCCGACTTCAAGCCGGTTAGAAAACCTAGGGGGGCCCATCGACGAGGACCTTTTCGTCACCGCGGATGGCTTTGACAGGCCACCCACGGGCCAACGACGGGACCCCCGTGGGAAAAGAGGTCGTCCCCCTCTGCGGGATCGGTCTCCTCGGCTTCCTGCTGCCGCAGCCGGCAGGAGTAGAGGGCGAGGAGGGGAGAGTGCGGAGCAAGAAGGGTTGGCTGGCAAGGTGAGCAGGAGGAGACCGGATAAGGAAGAGGCCCGAAGGAGGGAGCAGAAGGAGGGGGAGGGTGGTTGGCAGGAGAAAGCGGAGAAGGAGGAGGAGGAGGAGGAGCAGGAGGTGGATTCGAGGACGAGACGAGAAGGATATGAAAAGGTGGAAGAACAGGATGAGAGAGGGAGGAGGAGTCGGAGAAGAACGAATACGATGACGACGTACTGAATATTGCTGCGACAGCGGAGTCGAAGACAGAGGCAATGGCGACGAGTAAGACGACGGCGTCGTCGACAACGCGCCTGGAGACCTGGGCCCGGCACAGAAACGGGAAGAGCGCTTCAGAAACAGGAACCGAAATTTCTCGCACCACCGTTCGTACTGGGGGCCCTGGCGTTGAGAGCTGGTTACGTCACCCCTCGCTCTTGGGAGCCTTGGTGTTCAGAGATTGTTGCGTTGCCGCCCGCTCCTGAGCCTTGGCTGGGCCTTAGTGTCAGGAACTTGTTACGTCACCGCTCTCTGCTGGGAGCCTTGGTCTTATCAGCTTGTTGACGTCACCGTTCGCTCTTGGGAGCCTTGGCGTGAAGAGCTTTTTGCGTTACCGATCGCTCTTTATTTGGCGTCTCTGGGCCTTCTTGGGAGAGTCCTATTGCGGCTCTTTTGGAGCCCTTTTGAGGGCCTCTTGGGGGTCTCTTGGGGGCCTCTTGGGGATTCTTGGGGGGTTCTTGGGGCCTCCTGGGAGCTTCTTGGGGCGAAAGGCTAGACTTTTCGGTTCGTGGTCCCCCTCTTGGGGCCCTCTTGGGCCGTCTTGGGCGCCTCTTGGGCCGTCTTGGGGCCCTCTTGGGCCCTTTTGGGGGCCTCTTGGGAGCCTCTTGGGCCGTCTTGGGGCGGTCTTGGGGGCCTCTTGAGCCGTCTTCAACGCCGTGAAAGCCGAAAAGCCTTGTATGCTAAGAATGTACCTTTTCCAATAGGAAATCAATGGTTTTGGCCTCCTGGTGGCCTCTTGGGACGGACGCCTCTTGGGAGCCTCTTGGGGCTTCTTGGGGGGCTCTTGGCAATGGGGCCTCCTGGGAGCGTCTTGGGGCGAAAGGCTAGACTTTTCGGTTCGTGGTCCCCTCTTGGGGCCGTCTTGGGGCTCTCTTCGGCCGCCTTGGGCGCCTCTTGGGGCCGTCTTGGGGCCCTCTTGGGCCGTTTTGCGGGCCTCTTGGGGGCCTCTTGGACCGTCTTGGGGCGGTTTGGGGGGCCTCTTGGGCCGTCGCCAACGCCGTGCAAGCCGAAAATCCGTATAGGCTAAAACCTAAGGCAAATCAATGATTTTGCCCTCTTGGGGCCCTCTTGGGACGCCCCTTGGGCGCCTCTTGGGGGCCTCTTGGGGGCCTCTTGGGCCGTCTTGGGCGGTCTTGGGCTCTCTTGTAGCGCTCTTGGGCCGTCTTGGGGGGGAACCCGAAAAACATGCAAAAACCCAAGCGAACACCCGAAAACTGCCATTAACACTCATTCGCTCGCGGTACCCCCCTCCCCTGGAACCCCCCCGTTTAGGGCTTCGCCCACACCAGAACGTCACCTCGTTCTTTCCTTTATCTCAGGCGCCCACAGAAGTCCCAGTAGATTTGGCCCGGCACAGAAACGGGAAGAGCGCTTCAGAAACAGAAACCGAAATTATTTACACCACCGTTCGTACTGTGGGCCCTTGCGTTGAGAGCTGGTTACGTCACCCCTCGCTCTTGGGAGCCTTGGTGTTCAGAGATTGTTGCGTTGCCGCCCGTTCCTGAGCCTTGGCTGGGCCTTAGTGTCAGGAACTTGTTACGTCACCGCTCTCTGCTGGGAGCCTTTGTCTTATCAGCTTGTTGACGTCACCGTTCGCTCTTGGGAGCCTTGGCGTGAAGAGCTTTTTGCGTTACCGATCGCTCTTTATTTGGCGTCTCTGGGCCTTCTTGGGAGAGTCCTATTGCGGCTCTTTTGGAGCCCTTTTGAGGGCCTCTTGGGGGCCTCTTGGGGGCCTCTTGGGGCTTCTTGGGGGGTTCTTGGGGCCTCCTGGGAGCTTCTTGTGGCGAAAGGCTAGACTTTTCGGTTCGTGGTCCCCCTCTTGGGGCCCTCTTGGGCCGTCTTGGGCGCCTCTTGGGCCGTCTTGGGGCCCTCTTGGGCCCTTTTGGGGGCCTCTTGGGAGCCTCTTGGGCCGTCTTGGGGCGGTCTTGGGGGCCTCTTGAGCCGTCGTCAACGCCGTGAAAGCCGAAAAACCGCGTATGTTAAAAATGTATGTTTTCCAATCGGACATGATATTGGCCTCCTGGTGGCCTCTTGGGACGCCTCTTGGGGGCCTCTTGGGGGCCTATTGGGGCTTTTGGGGGGGCTCTTGGGGCCTCCTGGGAGCGTCTTGGGGCGAAAGGCTAGACTTTTCTACTACGCCGTTACAAAAGTTCGTCACGTTTCATGAGAACTTGAAGGTGGCATGGGTTTCGTGTCTTCCTTCCGCGTGAGCAAGCGGGCAGAGGCTGACCACTGCCCTGGCCGCGCCGAGCTGGCCCCCCTTTCCCCCTTAGAATCCTAGCGGACTGAGTCAAGAGCGGACGGATCAAAGATCCGGGATGTCTCAAAGTGGGATTTCATCCCTTACTATAATAGTATAGATTTAAAACGGGACATTTTGAAATCCCGACGTAAATTCACACGGTTCTAGAAATCCCACCGGGGCGGGATTTGTCTTTGCTTATGCAAGATGATCGACTTTTATTTTATGACGAAACTTTTGTAACGCCGATGAGGGATCCACGATGGCGACGCATCATCATTCACCCCATCGATTTCATCGCACGCCGGACAAACAAAGGCTTCGCCTGCCGCGCCGGATAGGGAAGGCTACGCCTGCCGCGCCAGATTTCCATGGGATCGACGCTCGCCGCGCGGTGTCTGAAATACCGCTGAGGGATCCACGATGGCGACGCATCATCATTCACCCCATCGATTTCATCGCACGCCGGATAAAAAAGGCTACGCCTGCCCGCGCCGGATAAAGGAAGGCTACGCCTGCCACGCCAGCTTTCCAGGGGATCGACGCTCGCCGCGCGGTCTGAAATCTCGATGGCGACGCATCATCATTCACCCATCGATTTCATCGCGCGCAGGACAAACAAAGGCGTCGATGCCGCGCCGGATAAGAAGGCTACGCCTGCCACGCAGATTTCCAGGGGATGACGCTACGCCGCGCGGTGTCGAAATACCGTGAGGGATCCACGATGGCGACGCATCATCATTCACCCCACGATTTCATCGACGCCGGACAAAACAAGGCTTCGCCTGTGCACGCGCGGGATAAAGGAAGCTACGCCTGCCACGCCAGATTTCCAGGGGATATCGGAAGCTCGCCGCGCGGTGTGTCTGAAATACCGCTGAGGGATCCACGATGGCGACGCATCATCATTCAACCCAATCGATTTCATAGCACGCCGGACAAACAAAGGCTTCGCCTGCCGCGCCGGATAAGGAAGGCCACGCCTGCCACGCCAGATTTCCAGGGGATCGACGCTCGCCGCGCGGTGTCTGAAATACCGCTGAGGGATCCACGATGGCGACGCATCATCATTCACCCCATCGATTTCATCGCGCGCCGGACAAACAAAGGCGTCGCCTGCCGCGCCGGATAAGGAAGGCTACGCCTGCCACGCCAGATTTCCAGGGGATCGACGCTCGCCGCGCGGTGTCTGAAATACCACTGAGGGATCCACGATGGCGACGCATCATCATTCACCCCATCGATTTCATCGCGCGCAACCCTGCGCATCATCCGCCATGATCGCCATTGCGTTAGACCCGCTACTGCCACGCCAGATTTCCAGGGGATCGACGCTCGCCGCGCGGTGTCTGAAATACCGATACGCCGTTACAAGAGTTCGTCACGTTTCATGAGAGCTTGAAAGTGGCATGGGTTTCGTGTCTTCCTTCCGCGTGAGCAAGCGGGCAGAGGCTGACCACTGCCCTGGCCGCGCCGAGCTGGCCCCCCTTTCCCCCTTAGAATCCTAGCGGACTGAGTCAAGAGCGGTCGGATCAAAGATCCGGGATGTCTCAAAGTGGGATTTCATCCCCTTTTTTTTTTTTTTTTTTTGTTTTTTTTTTTTTTTTTATTTATTTTGTTTTGTTGTTTTTACTTTTTTTACTATAAATAATATAGATTTTAAAAAACGGGAATTTTGAATCCCGACGTAAATTCACACGGTTCTAGAAATCCCACCGGGGCGGGATTTGTCTTTGCTTATGCAAGATGATCGACTTTTATTTTATGACGAAACTTTTGTAACGCCGATGAAGGATCCACGATGGCGACGCATCATCATTCACCCCATCGATTTCATCGCACGCCGGACAAACAAAGGCTTCGCCTGCCGCGCCGGATAGGGAAGGCTACGCCTGCCGCGCCAGATTTCCATGGGATCGACGCTCGCCGCGCGGTGTCTGAAATACCGCTGAGGGATCCACGATGGCGACGCATCATCATTTCACCCTATCGATTTCATCGCACGCGGAAAACAAAGGCTTCGCCTGCCGCGCCGCGATAAGGAAGGCTACGCCATGCACGACAGATTTCCAGGGATCGACCGCTCGCCGCGCGGTGTCCTGAAATACCGTGAGGATCCACGATGGCGACGCATTCATCCATTCACCCCATCGATTCATCGCGCGCAACCAAACAACAAAGGCGTCGCCTGCGCGCAGGATATAAGAAGGCATCACCTGCAAGCCAGATTTCCAGCCTGACGACGCTCGCCGCGCGGTGTCTGAAATACCGCTGAGGGATCCAACGAGCGACCGGATCATCATTCACCCCATCCGATCGCCGTGCACGCCGGCCAAACAAAGGCTTTCGCCTGCCGCGCGGGATAAGGAAGGCTACGCCTGCCACGCCAGATTTTTTCCAGGGGACCCCCCCCCCCCTGACGCTGCGCGCGTGTCTGAAATACCGCTGAGGGATCCACGATGGCGACGCATCATCATTCACCCCATCGATTTCATCGCACGCCGGACAAACAAAGGCTTCGCCTGCCGCGCGGGATAAGGAAGGCTACGCCTGCCACGCCAGATTTCCAGGGGATCGACGCTCGCCGCGCGGTGTCTGAAATACCGCTGAGGGATCCACGATGGCGACGCATCATCATTCACCCCATCGATTTCATCGCACGCCGGATTCCAAACAAGGCTTCGCCTGCCGCGCCGGTATTAAGGGAAGGGCAACGCCTTCCACGCCAGATTCCAGGGGGATGACGCTCGCCGCGGCGGTGTCTGAAATACCGCTGAGGGATCCACGACGGCGACGCATCATCATTCACCCCATCGATTTCATCGCGCGCAACCCTGCGCATCATCTGCGATGATCGCCATTGCGTTAGACCCGCTACTGCCACGCCAGATGTCCAGGGGATCGACGCTCGCCGCGCGGTGTCTGAAATACCGCTGAGGGATCCACGATGGCGACGCATCATCATCTCACCCATCGAGTCATCGCGCGCGGACAAACAAAGGCTTCGCCTCCGCGCGGGATAAGGAAGGCTACGCCTGCACGCCAGATTTCCAGGGGACGACGCTCGCCGCGCGGTGTCTGAAATACCGCTACGCCGTTTACAAAAGTTTCGTTCACGTGGAATGAGAACTTGAAGGTTGGCCTCATTCTCGTGTCTTCCTTCCGCAGTGAGCAAGCGGCAGAGGCTGACACTGCCTGGCCGCGCCGAGCTGGCCCCCCCTTCCCCCCTAGAATCCTAGCGGACTGAGTCAAGAGCGGTCGGATCAATGATCCGGGATTTCTAAAAGTGGGATTTCATCCCTTACTATAATAGTATAGATTAAAACGGGACATTTTGAAATCCCGATGTGAATTCACACGGTTCCAGAAATCCCACCGGGGCGGGATTTGTCTTTGCTTATGCAAGATGATCGATTTTTATTTTATGACGAAACTTTTGTAACGCCGCTCCAGGTCCACGATGGCGACGGCGACTCATTTCACCCCATCGATTTCATCGCACGCCGGACAAACAAAGGCTTCGCCTGCCGCGCCGGATAGGGAAGGCTTCGCCTGCCGCGCCAGATTTCCATGGGATCGACGCTCGCCGCGCGGTGTCTGAAATACCGCTGAGGGATCCACGATGGCGACGCATCATCATTCACCCCATCGATTTCATCGCACGCCGGACAAACAAAGGCTTCGCCTGCCGCGCCGGATAAGGAAGGCTACGCCTGCCACGCCAGATTTCCAGAGGATCGACGCTCGCCGCGCGGTGTCTGAAATGCCGCTGAGGGATCCACGATGGCGACGCATCATCATTCACCCCATCGATTTCATCGCGCGCCGGACAAACAAAGGCGTCGCCTGCCGCGCCGGATAAGGAAGGCTACGCCTGCCACGCCAGATTTCCAGGGGATCGACGCTCGCCGCGCGGTGTCTGAAATACCGCTGAGGGATCCACGATGGCGACGCATCATCATTCACCCCATCGATTTCATCGCACGCCGGACAAACAAAGGCTTCGCCTGCCGCGCCGGATAAGGAAGGCTACGCCTGCCACGACAGATTTCCAGGGGATCGACGCTCGCCGCGCGGTGTCTGAAATACCTGAGGGATCCACGTGGCGAAGCATCATCATTCAACCCCGTCGATTTCATCGCACGCCGGACAAAACAAAGGCTTCGCTGCGCGCGGGATAAGGGAAGGCACGACCTGCCGCGCCGATTTCCATGGATCGACGCTCGCCGCGCGGTGTCTGAAATTCAGATGAGGGATCCACGATGGCGACGCATCATCATTCACCCCATCGATTTCATCGCGCGCAACCCTGCGCATCATCCGCCATGATCGCCATTGCGTTAGACCCGCTACTGCCACGCCAGATTTCCAGGGGATCGACGCTCGCCGCGCGGTGTCTGAAATGCCGCTGAGGGATCCACGAGGCGACGCATCATCATTCACCCCATCGATTTCATCGCGCGCAACCCTGCGCATCATCCGCCATGATCGCCATTACGTTAGACCCGCTACTGCCACGCCAGATTTCCAGGGGATCGACGCTCGCCGCGCGGTGTCTGAAATACTGCTGAGGGATCCACGATGGCGACGCATCATCATTCACCCCATCGATTTCATCGCGCGCAACCCTGCGCATCATCCGCCATGATCGCCATTGCGTTAGACCCGCTACTGCCACGCCAGATTTCCAGGGGATCGACGCTCGCCGCGCGGTGTCTGAAATACCGCTACGCCGTTACAAAAGTTCGTCTCGTTGCATGAGAGCTTGAAGGTGGCATGGGTTTCGTGTCTTCCTTCCGCGTGAGCAAGCGGGCAGAGGCTGACCACTGCCCTGGCCGCGCCGAGCTGGCCCCCCCTTCCCCCCTAGAATCCTAGCGGACTGAGTCAAGAGCGGTCGGATCAAAGATCCGGGATTTCTCAAAGTGGGATTTCATCCCTTACTATAATAGTATAGATTTAAAACGGGACATTTTGAAATCCCGACGTAAATTCACACGGTTCTAGAAATCCCACCGGGGCGGGATTTGTCTTTGCATATGCAAGATGATCGATTTTTATTTTATGACGAAACTTTTGTAACGCCGATGAGGGATCCACGATGGCGACGCATCATCATTCACCCCATCGATTTCATCGCACGCCGGACAAACAAAGGCTTCGCCTGCCGCGCCGGATAGAAGCTACGCCTGCCACGCCAGATTTCCATGGGATCGACGCTCGCCGCGCGGTGTCTGAAATACCGCTGAGGGATCCACGATGGCGACGCATCATCATTCACCCCATCGATTTCATCGCAGCCGCAAACAAAGGCTTCGCCTGCCGCGCCGGATAAGGAAGGCTACGACTGCCACGCCAGATTTCCAGGGGATCGACGCGCGCCGCGCGGTGTCTGAAATACCGCTGAGGGATCCACGATGGCGAAGATCATCATTCACCCCTCCAAGATCGCGCGCCGGACAAACAAAGGCTTCGCCTGCCGCCGGATAAGGAAGGTTACGCCTGCCACGCCAGATTCCAGGGGATCGACGCTCGCCGCGCGGTGTCTGAAATACCGCTGAGGGATCACGATGGCGACGCATCATCATTCACCCCATCGATTTCATCGCACGCCGGACAAACAAAGGCTTCGCCTGCCGCGCGGGAAAGGAAGGCTACGCCTGCCACGCCAGATTCCACGGGGATCGACGCTCGCCGCGCGGTGTCTGAAATACCGCTGAGGGATCCACGATGGCGACGCATCATCATTCACCCCGTCGATTTCATCGCACGCCGGACAAACAAAGGCTTCGCCTGCCGCGCCGGATAGGGAAGGCTACGCCTGCCGCGCCAGATTTCCATGGGATCGACGCTCGCCGCGCGGTGTCTGAAATACCGCTGAGGGATCCACGATGGCGACGCATCATCATTCACCCCATCGATTTCATCGCACGCCGGACAAACAAAGGCTTCGCCTGCCGCGCCGGATAAGGAAGGCTACGCCTGCCACGCCAGATTTCCAGGGGATCGACGCTCGCCGCGCGGTGTCTGAAATACCGCTGAGGGATCCACGATGGCGACGCATCATCATTCACCCCATCGATTTCATCGCGCGCCGGACAAACAAAGGCGTCGCCTGCCGCGCCGGATAAGGAAGGCTACGCCTGCCACGCCAGATTTCCAGGGGATCGACGCTCGCCGCGCGGTGTCTGAAATACCGCTGAGGGATCCACGATGGCGACGCATCATCATTCACCCCATCGATTTCATCGCGCGCCGGACAAACAAAGGCTTCGCCTGCCGCGCGGGATAAGGAAGGCTACGCCTGCCACGCCAGATTTCCAGGGGATCGACGCTCGCCGCGCGGTGTCTGAAATACCGCTACGCCGTTACAAAGTTCGTCACGTTTCATGAGAGCTTGAAGGTGGCATGGGTTTCGTGTCTTCCTTCCGCGTGAGCAAGCGGGCAGAGGCTGACCACTGCCCTGGCCGCGCCGAGCTGGCCCCCCTTTCCCCCTTAGAATCCTAGCGGACTGAGTCAAGAGCGGTCGGATCAAAGATCCGGGATTTCTCAAAGTGGGATTTCATCCCTTACTATAATAGTATAGATTTAACGGGACATTTTGAAATCCCGACGTAAACTCACACGGCTCTAGAAATCCCACCGGGGCGGGATTTGTCTTTGCATATGCAAGATGATCGACTTTTATTTTATGACGAAGCTTTTGTAACGCCGATGTAGTAGTGCGATGTGCACGATGTTGCTTTGAGAAGCCCTCTCGTTTTCTGTTGCCGCCCACAAGCAGCCTCCATCTGCGGCTGCGCGGGCTCAAGCTGAAGACGGGCATGCAGCCGCATGGCCCGGCCAGCGCAGTGGGGGGCCTGATTGCGTTCCTCGTGGGCTTTGCCTCACGGCAGGCACTCGGCCCCGCGCTGGCTCCTGAGCCTGTGCCGCTGTGGCCCCGCCTCGGCCCCGGGCACGAGCTAGAGGACAGCTCGGGGACGTCGTCGACGTCCACGGCGGCGCCCGCCTGCGTGTGCGAGGCGCCGAGCGTGCCGCCCGCTGCGCCGCAGCCCCTCCGGCTGCTGGGCGACGGGCTGGAGGCGACGCTGGAGGTGCCCGTGCTCGGTCTCGGCGTCGGCGCTGCGCTGGCGGCGATCGGAGGCGGGCTGAGCGCCTGGCGGTGGGCTGCTAGCCGCGCCTCAGCGCGCCGGGCTTGCGAGCCACTGCGGGAGACGCGCATCCACGTGGCGTGATGGCGCTGGATGGCGCTACGCCAGGGACACGGGTGCTGGTTCAGTATGCCGAGGACCCGGGCTGGTCGCACGAGCGTATCCTGTGCTGGCCGGCCTCGGAGGACAAGACGTCGTGGGTCATCTACACGGCTAGCAATGACCTGTATACGTCGTCGCTGGACGACTACTCGAGTGTGGTGATCCTCACGGGCCGCCGCCGGTACCCGGCGGGAGTGCGGGACGTGAAGGCCTTCAGCCGAGAGTTGCAGCCGGACGAGATCCTGACGTTGGTGCGGCGCGGCCGCGGCGAGGCCGTGCTGGAGAGCGGAGCTGGGGCGGCCGACTGGTGGCTGGTCGCGGGCCAGGACTGGGAGGGGCGGCGCCTAGTGATCCCGCCGTTGGCGGCGGTCGAAGTGCCGCGAGTCCGTCGCAGGCGCCTTCGAGGCAAGACCGCCGCCGACGCGGCTGGCGCCGAGCCCGTGGTGCTGCCCATCGTCGACGAGGGTGAGGCAGCCCCCCCGCCGCCCGTCGAGCGGCCGCCTGGCGCGTGGCTGGCTGCCACGCTCGAGGATGCTGGCGGCTTCGGCAAGCAGGTCGAGCCTAGCGCGGCCGCGGTGCTGAGGGGTAAGTACGGCATCGACCGCGATGAGGCTGGTGACTGGTTCCCGATCGAGTACGTCCCCGATGAGAGCATCGCGACGTGGAAGGACGGCAAGGTAGTGGCCGCCGACTGCTTGAGGCCGCCACGCGGCCGCCTGGACGACAGGCTGTTCTCAGGAGCGACGGGCACTCGGACGCCTCCCGGCGAGCCGGAGGCCCACGAAGCCCAGGGCGATCGTCGCGACGACGCCGAGGTGCCCGAGGACCTCCGAACCTGCTGGATCGACGTGGACGAGACTGGGGCCCGCTTCAAGGAGTGGCGCAAGGTCGTGCAGGAGAGCACGCAGGAGGTGTTCACGGATTCATCCATTCGGGGCCCCCCCGCATGCCTGGAGGTGTGCCGCAAGATGTATCGCCACGGGGGGACCCCAAAGCTTTGGTTCCAGGAGTGGTGCAAGGAGTCGGGCGCTTCTCGGCGAGATCGCGCGTATCACGAGATGCAGACCCTCATAGAGTGCCTGTACCTCGCAGGCACCTACGATCAGGTAAATATGGGGGCGCTGGCGTCGCTGGAGGTGATCGCCAGGAGGCTGCTGCAGTGCGCAGAGGCGTGCGCGCACGGGGCGGAGTAGGCCAACTGGGGCGCGGCGAAGCACCTGGCCGGGACGACGAACCCGTTGGACCTCGTGCCGGACGCGCTGAGGAGCTACGCCAGCCGCCTCTCGAAGGAGGAGTACGAGCTGGAGGCGCTGCGGGCCCGCGCGAAGGCCCCGGGCGTCACGCCTGCGGAGGCCTCGCGGGCGGCGGCGACGGCGGTGGCCGCTGGCGGGCTGTCGGCGGCCGGGGGCTCCCCAGAGGGTGACGGCGGCGGCGGCGCTGGTGGCGGCGGCCGCGGCCGCGGCGGCAGGAAGGGCGGGCGTGGCCGCGGGGCCCGCCCGCCGGCCACATGACGCGCTCGGCAGGGAGGCACGGGAGCCCGACCGTGCCTCCAAGGCGAGAGGGCAACCAGGGGCTGCAGGGCTCTTCCTTTCTTCCTGTGGCCCCGCTTGCGGCTTTGCCGGAGCACTGGTGCGAAGGCCTCGGCAGGTCTCAGCAGCGCCGCTGGCTCCGCGACGGCAACGCAGCCTGTCGCAGCTTGAATTACTTGCATGGTGGCGCTCATCGAGCTGGCCGCTCTCCGCAGGGGGGGGTCAGCCGCGCGAAGATGGACGCCATGCGTGCGGATGTGCAGCAGCGCGTCTTTGCGGCGGCTCGTCGCTGGATTGACGTTGACAGCGCCATCGCAGAGGAGGAGGCCCTCGCCAGGCTTCTGAAGGGCAAGGCGGGATACGCCCCGCTTAGCTCCACCAGCATGGGCTCCTACGAGAACTCGCGGGTCAGCTTGCCGGACAGTGTCAAGGATGCTCCAGGCCTGGCTAGCATGCTACCCGCGCAGGCGAGGCTCTACCTCGAGGAGTTTGCCACCAGGATGCTGCTGCCGCCCAAGGAAGCAGCCCTAATCCAAGAGATCCACGGACTCCCCGGGTGTCATACTGACCCTCTGCTGCTCCAGCGACCTCGGAGCTATGGGAAGCTCGTCAGGCGCGCGCTATCAGTCGGCCTCGTCACCCTGACGCGCCGACCTCAGAGTGTGCTTGGCTTGTTTTGTGTGAAGAAGAAAGATGGAGCTCGCCTTCGGCTCATCGTCGACTGCAGGCGCAGCAACGCGCTGTTCCGCCCGCCACCGGGCGTCGATTTGCTGTCGGGCGAGGGGCTCGGCCGCATCGAGATGCCTCTGCTTGGAGGACAGCGACCTGTCCGAGCTGCGCGCAGTGCTGGGCGTTGGCGACGTCGCCGACTGCTTCCACAGGATGAAGCTGGAGGGCGACATCAGGCGTTATTTTTGCTGGCCGCCCCTGGGCGCTGCCTTGACTGGAGAGACGCTGGTGGAGGGCTCCCCTGTGACAAAGGGCGAGCGGGTCTGGCCGATGAGCCAGAGCCTCCCGATGGGTTTCTCGTGGTCGCTATTCTTCGCCCAGGCCGCCAATCAGTCTCGGCTGGATCGACAGCCATCCCTGATCGATAGCGTGCGCCGGAGCGATCGCGGGCCTCCGCTGGTGCTGTCGCCTGGAGAGGTTTGCAGCACTGGCCACTTCATGTACGTGGACAACGCTGGCATCATCGGCCTCGACGAGGGCCGCGTGGCGGCAGCCTTGAGTGAGGCGCAGGTGGACTTCGAGAGCGATCAGCTGAAGTTTCACGAGGTGGAGGTCCTGCCTGGGGGCGGCCGCTCGCTTGGCTGCTTCGTGGACGGGACTCGGCTGGCTACGCGACCCACGGATGAGAGGTTCGCCACCGTCCGCAAGGGGCTCAGGTGCTTGCTACGGCGCCGCCGGGTCGCAGGCTGGCAACTGGAGATGGCGTTAGGCCACATGACGTTTATGGCCTTGGTTCGCCGCGAAGTTTTGTCCATATTCCATTCGGTGTATGCCTTCGTAGCGCAAAGTTACCACACCTACTCCGTGCTGTGGCCGACGGCCAGGGAGGAGCTCGAGAGCTACCTAGGCATCATGGTGATGCTCGAGTCGTGCTGGACCAGGGAGTGGATGCCAGTGGTCTACTCGTCCGATGCCAGTCTTTACGGCTTCGGGGTCGCGGAGGCCAGTTTCGACCCCGCGGAGGTGGCGGAGATCGGCAGGGCGTCGGAGCTGTCGCGCTGGCGGCTCGGCGCAGGGCTTGCACGGCAGCATGCCTTCGAGTGCGCGGGCTTCTTGCTGGACAGCAGCACGGGCGAGGTCGCCCGTGATCCTGGCGGCGCGCCTGTGCAGCTGGGCGCCGACCTCTGGCGCGTGCTGGACAGCGAGCGCTGGGAGTGCGATCCGAGTTCCCCAGAGGTGCCCAGCTCGCTCCTCCATGACTCCCACTGGGCCACGGTGATGGCAGACAGGTGGGTGTTTGGTGATGATATCCTTCGTCTTGAGGCTCGGGCGCTCGTGAAGGCAGCGTCTCGAGCTGCGCACTGTCAGCCAGTAAAAGAATGTCGCGCTCTTTTGTTAGGAGACAACCTCGCAGTTGTTATGTGTTTTTGTCGTTTCAGTCCAGGGATTTTCGGCTTCTAATTCAGGTCCGTCGCTTCGCTGCGCTCTGTTGGGCTCGAGATAGCAAGTTTGTTGTGAGATGGATTCCGAGCGAGTTCAATTCTGGAGATGCTGGCAGTCGCAAGTTCGATCCCAGTTACGATCAAGGGAAGACGCTTGTGTCTCATTTTGGCTCAAATCGGGTTGAGGCCCTAGCCGTTGTTGGGCCGTGTGATGCCACCGACGCGGCCCCCCGCAGTGCCGGGCAGCGCGCGTCGGAGGGCTCTCTCGCGGGAGCCGGCTGCTGCCCTGCCCGCGGCCTCGCCGACCAAGAGGCGGGCGCGGACTCTAGGCGCAGGGTCGAGGCCGTCGCTGATCGGCGCTCCGCCAGCTCGGAGAGCGAGGACGCTGGACCCCCGGCACGGGTTGAACGCGAGGCTCGTGGTCCACCCTTCGGCCGTGCCAGCCCGAGCGGGAACGCTGCAGGACCTGCTGGACGCGGAGCCGAACCGCCAGCTGCCAGGCCGGGGTGGCGGGCGCGGCCCCGAGGCTGCCGAGGACGCGGCCAGTGCGAGTGGAGAGAGCAGCGACGTCGAGGAGCCCAAGGCGGTCTCAGCCTGCGTGCGACGCCTCGAGAGCCGGGGCAAGGCGCGGGTTCGGAAGGCCATGGGCGAGCTGGACGGCGAGCAGGGGGCGGCTGGAGGCAGCAAGCTGGCCATCAGCTACCTGGAGCGCCGGTCGGTGCGGAAGGCTACGGTGGAGACCTACCGCCAGTGCGTCCTCGTCTTCTGCGTCTGGGCCCACTGCTCGATCGAGTGTCTCCCTCTGCCCGGCGAGCTGGACGCGCCGCTGGTCGAGTGCATGAACTTGGAGCCCCTGAAGGGAGTGAAGTCGTGGCGGGGGGAGAAGCTGTTAGCAGGCATCGTGTTCTTCCACCCGGACCACGGCCGCCTGGGAGGTTTATACTTGCCTCGCTCCCTCCGCTGCCTGAAAGGTTGGAAGAAGCTGCCATCATCTCGCTCGAGGAAGCCCTTGGTGTTTGCGATCTGGGCCGCGCTGGCAGTGGAGTTGTGCCGTCTGGGAGCGCCGCTGCTAGGGGCGCTCGTCCTGGTGATGGTGGAGTGCTACCTGCGGTCCGGGGAGATGCTAGGCCTCACGAGCGGCTCTTTCCTGGCCCCGAGCGAGCATGCAGCGCAGAACTGGGCGGTGTGGCTGTTCCCAGAGTCGGGGGCGGCTCGGAGCAAGGTGGGGTCGGCAGACGACGCGATACCTTGCGATTCGGGACGGTGCCCTTGGACGAGCCACATTTTCAGAGCTTTGAAGGATCGTCGTTCGTCCCAGCCCCTCCTGGGCTTGAGCTACCCTCAGTTCCTGGGCCTCTTCCGCAAGGCTGCTCTGAACATCGGAGTGAATGCCGTTCCCTACCAAGGCCGGCACAGCGGGGCTTCGCTGGACCGTGCCACCAATCGGCTATCACAGGAGGAGGTCCAGAAGAGGGGAAGGTGGGCGGCGATGACGTCAGTAAAGCGATACGAAAAGTCAGGAAGGCTAAACGAGAGCCGGGAGTGCCTGTCCGACGAGACAAAGGCACACTGCGTGACGGCCTCGAGGCAGCTCGAGGATGTGCTGCTACTGGGCCGCGCTGCTGCCATCCCACCCTTTGCCGGCCGAGCAAGCTCCGGCCTGGGGCCGTCAGCCGGCAGTTGAGTAGGCAGCAGGTGCCCTACGTGCTGGATTCGTTCTCTGGCAGTGGCGGTGTCGCCAGGTATGCACGACGTCTTGGTCTTCAGGCCGTGAATTTGGATCTTCGGAACGGTGCTGATCAGAATGTATGTTGCCTTGCAAATCTGAAACTGATTGAGAGACACTTCAAAGAAGGCTTGGTTCGAGCTGTCATGCTGGCGCCCCCGTGTTCGTCGTTCTCGTTGGCTCGTAATCGGTATCCTGTCAGAAGCGCGGGGCACCCCGAGGGGCTTCCAGGGCTTTCTGGCCATCACATAGAAGCGGTTGAGCTTGGCAACTTGTGCCTCCAGGTTTCAGCATACATCATTGGTCCCTGCCTTCGCTACCATGTCCCATATGCGCTTGAGAATCCTTTGACATCGTATATGTGGCGTTCTAGAGTCATGCGGGAAAATATACTTCCTTTCTCACGAGCGTTGGATTTGCATCAGTGTTCCTTCGGCTCCAGGTGGCGGAAAGCCACGAGAGTAATTTTCGGTTGCGTCACGGCTTCTGGGGACCTTTGTCTAACAAATCGTGGTCGTCTGCTCTGTCACGGAAAACATGGGTACTGTTCGTTTCGACCTGGCCGCAAACATGTTGTGCTCGAAGGAAAGAGTATGACCAGCCGTGCTGCTCAGTATCCTTTTCGTCTTGCATCTTTGCCTTGTCGTATGCTGACAAACATTTGAGCTGCAATGTCAAACGAGTCTTACCGCTACGCTGTGAACTTCGATTTTGCGAATCGTATGGAAGTCTCGACAGCCATGCATGACTGATCTCTCATTACCTGTGTGTGGCCCCACATGGTAACATAACTTACCACCAAACAGAAGGGCCTCATGAGCATAGTAGTGCGATGTGCGCGATGTTGCTTTGAGAAGCCCTCTCGTTTTCTGTTGCCGCCCACAAGCAGCCTCCCTCTGCGGCTGCGCGGGCTCAAGCTGCCCACCCTCGGCCACCCTGGACCTTGTTAACATAGTGCACGTCTTACGCCTGTGCTCTGTCAGAAGTCTCGACAGCCATGCATGACTGATCTCTCATTACCTGTGTGTGGCCCCACATGGTAACAGAACTTACCACCAAAAAGAAGGGCCTCATGAGCAGGTTCGTGGTCCCCTCTTGGGGCTGTCTTGGGGCTCTCTTGGGCCGCTTTGGGCGCCTCTTGGGGCCGTCTTGGGGCCCTTTTGGGCCGTGTTGCGGGCCTCTTGGGAGCCTTTTGGACCGTCTTGGGGCGGTTTGGGGCGCCTCTTGGGCCGTCGTCAACGCCGTGAAAGCCCAAAAGCCGCAGATGCTAAACATGTATGTTCTCTTGCACGAAATCAGTGATTCCTGCATCCTGGGGCCTTTTGGGGGGCCTCTTGGGGGCCTCTTGGGGGCGTCTTGGGGCCTCCTGGGAGCTTCTTGAGGCGAATGGCTAGACTTGTCGGTTCGTGGTCCCCCTCTTGGGCCGCTTTGGGGGCCTCTTGGGAGCCTCTTGGGCCGTCCTGGGGCGGTTTTGGGGCGCCTCTTGGGCCGTCGTCGACGCCGTAGAGGCCGAAAAGTCGCGTATGCTCAACATGTACGTTGCCCATTGAAAATCAATGTTTTTGGCCTCTTGGAGCCCTCTTGGGTCGCCCATTGGGCGCCTCTTGGGGCGTCTTGGAGGCCCCTTGGGCCGTCTTGGGCGGTCTTGGGCTCTCTTAGAGCGCTCTTGGGCCGTCTTGGAGGTATCTTGGGCCGTCTTGAACCCCTCTTGGACCGTCTTGAGCGCCCAGGACGGCCCAAGAAGCGCCCAAGAGGCCTCGAAGACGCCCCGAGCGGCCATTAACACTCATCCCTCCGGCCCTCCCCCCTCCCCTGGACCCCTCCCTGGAGGGCTTCGCCCAAACACAACGTCATCACTCGTACCTCGCTCTTTCCGTTACCTCCGATGGCCCAAAAAGGGCCAACGCGTACTAACTCGACCTTAGACCTCGGCGACTAGACCTCGGCGAGTACGATCGGGATTTTTTGCTTAGCGTGTCCCGGCGGCGGCCCTGGCGACACGCGTGCTATGCGAGCGGATAGCGCGTCGCTCTGCTCCACGGGGTGGGAAGTGGATAGCGTGTCGCGCCGAAGCGCGGTTGGCCATAATTGGCGGTGATCTAACAGTTCCCGACTGTATGTGTAGTTGGCATCTGGCTTGATCAATATCTTTGTGCTTTTGCCGTGGAGAATCAAATCAAAACTTGTTGTCGGCCATTATATTATGGGGTCTTTTGTTACTCGTGGGTCTACTCTAAGCGATAAGGCCCTTGTCGGTACCATGTCCTACCTCAATATGCACCCCAACGTCGTCCTTACCCTTGCTGGCGGCGAGAGAGATGGTCACAACATGTCATCGGATACGTTGGCTCGGTATCTACCCGCGCAGTTTTGTCTTCATCTTCGATTTTCGCGTCTGGGAATCGAGGGGACAGCGCCGATTGAGCGTCGATTTAACGCCGATGTGAAGTCGATTGACGTCGATTAGCGTCGATGATGATGATGCAGATGCAGATGCTGATGCTGACGCTGATGATGTGGATGATGATGCTGATGATGCTGATGATGATGCTGATGATGATGAATTCGTTGTTGATGTTGATGGTGATGATGATGCTGATGTAGATGCTGATGCTGATGCTGATGAAGTTGTTGATGATGATGATGATGGTGATGATGATGATGATGATGATGATGATGATGATGATGATGATGATGATGATGCTGATGTTGCCATCCAAAAGCTCCCGACCCGCACGCCTGGGGGGCCGAGCCCCTCCAGGCCCCGCCAGCCTCCCCGTGCTCCGCCGCCGGCGCCGCCCGCGCGGGGCGCGGCGCCCCGCTCCAGCAGGTGCTTCTCCCATGGGGGGCCGCCGCCGCCGCCGCCTCGGGCCAGTGCAGACGTGGGGCCCTGAGGAGGGGGAGGGGGGAGGAGGAGGAGGAGGAGGAGGAGGAGGAGGAGGAGGAGGAGGAGGAGGAGGAGGAGGAGGAGGAGGGAGGAGGAGGAGGAGGAGGAGGAGGAGGAGGGGAGGAGGAGGAGGAGGAGGAGGGAGGAGGAGGAGGAGGAGGAGGAGGAGGAGGAGGAGGAAGAGGAAGAGGAGGAGGATGAAGGGGGAGGAGGTGAAGCTCAATATTTCGTTGTATCGTGCAGCTCGGTACTTTTGCATAAGCCAGGCCGTGGTGCCGCCGCTAAAAGTTTTGCAGACCATTCTTCCTGGCGATGGCTGGGCCACTTGCGTGCTGAAGCTGATTGCACGGTCGTCCCAACCATTGTTGTCGATGACCTCCTCCCACACCGCATTGGGTCTAGTGGTCGTGTGACGCGGGAGTTGGTACAGGCGGCTCGAGATCTGAAGAAGGCGCTCGAAGCAGTGGATCTTCAGGTGCATGAGTCAAAGTCTCGTGTGTTGTGCAATGACTGTGGCGTTCGTGAAGACATTGCGCGCCGACTGTGTAAGAGTGTGTGTGTGTGTGTGCCAAGCCTGCAGCGCATGACGCGATCTCGGCATCGATTTCGCATGTGGTCGGCGTATAGGGCATGCGGTGCGGCGCTCGCGTGTCACAGGTGCCCGGCAGAGGTTGCGCCGTATAGGACTCATCAGATGCGGAGCTAAGAAGCGTATAGCGACCAAAAAGGTCGCAAGAACGGGGCTACAGGCGAGCATGAGTTTTTCCCCAATCAGTGCTTGCACTGAAGGGGTCCTCGCGGATGTTGCTAGAGTTGGCACAAGTGCCTCGCCGATTTAGGTGGCACGCTGGGTTCCCAGTTCCGGGTTCCCGGGTTCCCAGGTTCTTGGTCATTGGTTCCAGGCCGATGGTTCACTACCGATCTCACTGTCGAGTTCATTACGGATCTCATTGGTTCCCCGGTTCCCGGCTCCGGGTTCCCGGGTTCTTGATCATTGGTTCCGGGCCGATGGTTAACCGTCGATCTCATTACCGATCTCACTGTCGAGTTCATTACGGATCTCATTCCATGTTGAACGATTTGGCGAGATTGCCCGGCCGATTTTGGTAGCACGTTGGGTTTCCGGGTTCCCAGTTCCGGGTTCCTGGGTTCCCGGTCATTGGTTCTGGGCCGATGGTTAGCTATCGATCGCATTACCTATCTCATTGTCGAGTTCATTACGGGTCTCATTCAGCCGACCCAAAGTATTGGTCCCACTACCGATCTCAATATTAAAAGACCGTCCCCTTTATCGATCTCACAATCGATCCTACAACCAAAGTATCTGTTTCACTATCGATCTCAATATCGACATATCGTCCCCATTATCGATCTCACAATCGGTCCCACGATCGATCTCGCGATCGAATTTACTATCGATCTCACCACCGATCTCACGGTCGATTTCATTACGGATTTCACTCAATCGACCTGAGTATCGGTCTCACTATCGATCTCAATATCGACAGATCGTACCCACTATCGATCTTACAATCGATCCCACGATCGATCTTGCGATTGAACTTACGATCGATCTCACTACCGATCTCACTGTCGATCCCACGATTCCTGTTACGATTCAGTTTTTGTTAACCTCAACGATTCAATATCGATCTCATGATCGATCTCACTATTCCCCAATCAGTGCTTGCACTGAAGGGGTCCTCGCGGATGTTGAAGGATTTGGCGAAAGTGCCCCGCCATTTTGGTTGCACGCTGGGTTCCCGGGTTTCCGGGTTCCGGGTTCCGGGTTCCGGGCCGATTTCGGAGTGCGGCGAGGTTGCCGGGTTCCCGGGTTCCTGGTCGATCTTCTTATCGATCGGTCTCACTATCGATCTCAATACCGACTTCTCGATCGATCTCACCATCGATCTCACAATCGATCTCACTATTAATATCTCAAGCGATCTCACTAGAGATCGCATTCGCGATCTCGCGATCGATCTCACTATCAATTTCATTGAATCGATTTCACTCTCGGTCTCACGATCGACCTTACAATCGTCCTCACTATCGATTCCGCTATCGATCTCATTATCGATCTCACAATCGATCTCAAGATCTATAGTATCAATTTTCAAATGATCCACTGACTGGGTTTTCTCAGGTGTAATGTAATGAACGTGACGGGATGTTCGACTTCAGACCTAGAGGTGACTCGCAGCACAGTTTTTGCAGCGCTTGTATGCACAACAGCGGGCAAATCGAGAACGCGCTCGCTCATGTGTGAGAAGTATGCTGATCCAATGTTTCGTGCCACATGCATGCCTGTGCTCACTCTCTGTCGAGCGATGTGGGAGGGGTGGGTTCCGAGGCACGTGGTGCGGGACGGGTTGGAGGGAGCTGCGAAGGTCACGCTTTGGACTCAGGTGGTCGGCCTGTTTGGGGCTTGCCGCTTGTCCCTAGCGCGTATCGGTTGGACAGTTGGTTCGCCTTTTGAGTGGGCCACTCACGACGGAGTTGTACTGGATGTAGCGTCTGTGTGCCCGCGAGTCGTTCGCAAGCACCTTTTTCGGGCTGTTGAGGTCTGTCAGTGGAAGCATGTTGCTTAGCATGACGCTATGAAGCATCTCGAGCAGGGGGCGGTCTGGTCTCCTCTGGCTCAGGCGATTTCCAGCGGTAGGGCCGAAGCGCGCGGCTGCCTCCGTTCGTGTCATTGATGGGCACTGGCCCATGGCGCGAAAGTTTGCAGCGAACCTTGCGCCGAGCAGTGCCTGTCTGATTTGCGGGCGTCCAGGGACGCTTCTTCACAGGCACTTCGAATGTGAGTTTGCGCTCGAGATTCCGTTTCATGATGCTTTCGGTTCGTTGATCTTGGCCCAGGACCGCCCCCAAGTCCAGCTGCTCTTGGAGAGGGCCTTGTGGCCTCTGCACAGGAGCAGGAGTGAATGGAGACCCCCTGGCCAGGACGCGATCGTTTGGAATAAACATGAGGGTCCAGGTGTGATATTGGCGCGTGAAGCCTTTCCTGGATGGTTCCGCCTGCGAGTTCCGGTGGGGGAGCCTCACGTGCACGGCGTGGGCGGTGACCGCGCTAACACCAGAGGAGCCGCTGGATGTACAGGACATTGTCTTTTGTACGTGTTCACAGGCTGTGTTCGATATCGACGGAGCTGAATTAGAGTCCTTGATCTTTCTGCTGCAGAACTCGGTGCCCCCGATTTGCGCGGCTACTGATTCTGATTTTGCTTTTTGTGGAGTGATTGACAGAGGTCCCGACGCCACCACGGCCCATTCGTCGGCCTGGGCGTGCAGGTGGCGGGTCCTCTGGCGGGTCCTGGACGAGTTCGGAGGCTTCTGTGAGGCTGGTTTGTCGATCCGCAAAGTGAGGAGTCACAGCGCGATGGCTGACGTAGCTGCTGGTCGCATCAGCAGACGTGATCGATTTGGAAGTTATCGGGCCGACCTGTGGGCCAAGCGTGTGTGTCAGCGCGCTCGCGCACCTGTTCCAGACAGGCGCAGGATGCAGCAGGCTGAGCACTTAGTTGAACGGGTGTGTTTTAGGATCGGGAAGGTGGGTGCGCATGAGGACGCGCGCGACACCACACACGTTGCGCGTCGCGTACGTGCTTTGAACGCTGTGTCGCAGTTGCGCGTCGTGCACCCACGCCCCACGCACAATTTTGTTTGGCCTCCCTCCCCTCGGCGCTGGTACACAATCTGTCGGCTCGTGGCCCCCGCCTAATCGGTCTGTGGTGTTTCGATCGCAGCGAAAGCGGCGGATGCCAATCGCCAGATAGGTGCGCAAGGCGGATGTCACGTTTGAAGTGGAGCCCGAGCTGCTGGAGGCCGCCCGCCCTGTCGTCGGTTGTCAGTTGTGCGGGGCCGATAGCGCGAGGCAGCTCAAACGGTTTCTCGTTCCTTGAGGGCCCCGAGGGACCCACGGTTTGAAGGCTGACAAGAGGATGGTCGATGGTTTTCTCCCTGGGGTTTTGGAACGAGCTATCCCGTGCCAAATGGTGGCGTTAGAGTGATGACTGTTGGATTGTGTGGCTCTCAGAGGGAGGCTCCACTGCTTCGGGAAGAAGAGGAGGATGTGGAGGAGGAGGAGGAGGATGTGGAGGAGGAGGAGGAGGAGGAGGAGGGGGAGGTGAAGGAGGAGGAGGAAGGGGGAGGAGGAGGACGGAGGGCTTTTTGTCAGTATGTGTTTCAGACCAGTGCTTGTCTCTCACGCTTGCTTCCGCAACCGTTTGTGGATCGAGGGATGTTCCGCGAGCGCAGGGTGCCGGACAAACCTGTCATCGTCCAGAGGCCTTGGAGGCCGTGGTTTAACTATGCATTGGTAGCGTGAACGAAAAGCTCACAGCGAAAGAATCTTGGCGCACATTCGCATTGTGTTACGTGCCAGGAAGCACTGACAGACGACAGACCAGCTCATGAGCATAAGTGCTGACAGCACCACGGACTAGATGGGGCTTCGGGTCCACGCGGGTGACGGCGGTCGATCAGAGCAGTCATCAGGAGTTCAAGGAATGGACCCAGTGGGCCAAGTCCGCAATGGGCTGCCGCAAGTTGGAGGCGAATCATCAAGGGCCCTTCATCCACGCGCTGCTGCAAGGCTCGGCTTTGGAGATCGATTGTCATTTGGAGTTGGAGGACTGTGAGCGAGAAGGCGGCGAGTCGACGCTGCACGGACGACGCCATGGAGCCGGAGGACGTTTTGGGCGAGCACTTGGAAACGGCCTTCGCGTTGCAGGGGCACGAGGGCGAAGCTGTGACGACGTGGCTCGGACGAACCAAAGAAGTGTTCCAGAAGTGCGCGGCCCAAGCGAACGTCGAGTTTCCGACGGAGGCTCAGGCGTGGGCGCGTTGCTTCGCAGATGTGGTTTCACGCCCGACCAGCGGGCAAACGTGAAGGCGAAAGCGGCTGGCTACACAGCGGATGAGGTGGAAACGGCAATCCGTGCGGTTTTCCAGACGTTCGAGGCCCCGAAGCCCAGTCGCGCCGAGTGTGGCGTGATGGTGGCATACCAGGCAGGTGACGATGACGAAGGTTGGATCAACGAGTTCGACGGGCTAGTGTCCTCAAGTCGACCGGCTCCTGATGTCGACTACAGCGACATAGAGTCCCGGAGTTTCCACAAGGCCGACAAGCGGCAGACCGCGTTTCTGCGAGAGTTCGATGACGCCAAGAAGACGAGGTGCCACAATTACAAGGAGGTAGAAAATAGGCAACGGCAAAGGTCACGGCAAGTTCAGACCGCGCACGACTGGTGCTGGCGCTGCGTTCGTCGCGTTTGACGGATCGGGCGCACACGAAGCGAGTTTGGCCACGATGTCACAGCAACTTCGAGACCGACGCGATGCCTTGACAGCCCAGGGCGCAATCGAGACGGAGATTGATACACCGCAGTGCGAAGTCTTGCTTGTGTTCCCGGTGGGCAAGGGGGTTGTGGACCCCGGATGCGGACGCAATCTCATCGGCGAACACTCGCGGGCGCCAAGCTGAACCCCCCACGGGCGCGACGTTCTCAGGTTCGGCAACGGCGGCCGTGCGGGGGCCGGCGTCCAGGGTTTCATCGCAGCGGCCATCGTGAAAGGTGTCGTGTTGCTCCTCCTCGGCAGGCCATTGCTGAAGGCCCTGCAAGGCGAGATGGACTTCACCGACAGCCGCGTCAAGTTTAACATTCAGGACCGGACCGTCGACCTGGAGGAGACCGAGTCGGGGGACTACGCCATGGACATTCTGGATTATTGCGAAAATGCTGCCTGCTACACCGACAAGCTCCAGAACATGCCCGACCAGCTGCAGGTCTCGGATGAGACTCTGGGGATCGAAGAGCAGGCCCCAGTCAGCGACGAGTCAGCATCCCAAACCGTCTCTGACCAGACCTACGAGGGCCCGGTAGGTTCCGACACGATGCAGGCTTCACGGGATTCAGTCCTCAAGCGTCGGTCCAAGCGTGTTCTTCGAGATTAGATCCAGGACATTTTGGGCCCCCCACGGAGAACGCCCGATGGCGCGCAGCAGAGATTTCCTTTCTACCCAGGGTCGTGAAACGCTCCGAGGAGACCAACGTGCTGACAGGATATAACTTGGGAGATCGTCAAGTTCAACATCAGGTTTCCAGCGAACTGAAACTTTCCGACCCCGTGTGCTGGTCGCTTGTCCTCCCTGTACATGGCGCGGCGGTTCCTGCCACGGTGAATGCCACTGACGTCAGCGTGACCGAGCGCATGCACATTGCGCGCCTAGCACGCGCACGCATGCGGTGCAGCATGCAGGAGGCGCACGCGCAGCTCGACCGATGCGACGACGCGATCTTCGAACATCCTCATCGGTCGATCGCGTGGAAGATGCCCTAAAGGAAACGACTCGCGACGCGCGCGATAGTGGTCCGCGCGGATGCGTGCGCGCGTGGTTGAGGAGAGCCGCGTGGAACGCGTCTCATGCAGAAGCGCGCGCGCTGCTACCTTCGCCGCGACTGGCCATGCTCGCCGGCAAACTGCGTCCGGGGAGCCGCGAGCACGCGACGATCGAAGGAGGAATCCAAGGGTGCGTCTTGGGCACAGTGGGCTGGCATCTACGCCGAAGATTTCGAAGCGATTCTCCGTGGCGCCGACGACCTCGCGCAGTCCTGGGCAGCGCGTGAGGATCAGTCTCCGAGCCGCCAAGAAAAACTTGACTCGTTGCCGCTGGAGTCTAGTTTCCACGAGCCCGCCGAGCGAGAGAAGTTGCAGCTGCTGGAAGCCCAGCTGCGGCAGCGCTGCCTCGCCGCAGGTCCGGGGGGCAATGCGACCGGGCAAGACGCGCCAGAGTCAGCGCAGACGCTCCGTCCGATTGCGAATGCCCGAAACATTCGAAACGCGTCCAAGATGCCTCATGACAACCTGTGCCACGCGGCCCCTCGGGAGATGTCGCGAAGCCTGAGGCGCGGAGGTGGGCGCGACGAGGCGATCAGATTATCGCGAGGTTTCCAATGCGATATCTGAGACGTAACCAAAATGCCGGAACCGCTGGGGTTGCCTGGTTTCACCGCATCCTGGAGCTCAACAAACAGCTGGGCATGGACGGCGTGAGTCTTCCTGGCTGGAAGGGCCCCAAACATGTGGTTCTTCCTTCTTATATGGGTGACGATGCGTCGTCTTTTCGCATAGTGGCGCCCTTTCTGCGGGGGGGGACTTCAGCTGCCATCGGGGATGGCAGCCGACAGGGCCGGGGGCCTTCGGCCGGCTCGGCCGACGCAATTGTAGTGGGCGCGGGGGAGGCTGACATCGGAGCGGCGTTGACTGCCCCCCTAGATCTAGTAGACGCGGAGATAGCGCCAGTAGTGGGGGAACGGGGCAGTGGCAGAACGGAAAGACGGAAGCAGGCGGGGGACGGTGGAAACGGCATTTCGAGCTATTGTCGGAGGCAGTCCAGCCCAAAGGTTTGAAGAGTGGATTGAGTGTGTCGATGCCGCGACTGATGCCGAGCAGCGAATGCCGCGCGTGGATGGCTACTCGCCTAGCCAGCGCGCGCTCGGTCAGGAACCTTGTTTGCCTGGGGATATGTTGCAGGATGCGGTAGATGTGGTCAGTGTGTCGGGCCGATTGTGCGACGGCGCGTTTGCGCGAGCTCGCGAGATGCGACAGCTGGCCATGCGGGGGTTGCTGCGGGCTCGGGGCGACCAGGGCTGGCGTCGCGCCGTGGCGGGCCCAGAGCCGAGTCGCGCGCCCTTTTCAGCCTGGGGGCAAGGTGGCGCGCTGAAGGAAGGGCAAGAATGGGCGCGCTGGGTTGCACGGACGGGGGATCTTCGTCGGGCGACAAGGAAGGAGTTGGCGGTTATCACGTCGGGGATATCTTATCCGGGCTGACCCGTCTCAGTTGGGGCCCGCGACGACGAGCGAGGCTCGAGCGGGTCAACTTGTGGGGCAAGTGCTGCAGGGCGAGCGCCAGCGCCTGAGCGCTGTCGGCGTACGCCTGCATTTTCTGGATTTGACAAAGCAAGAGTTCCCCCCCCCCTGCCTCCAGGCGTTCAACCCCGAGCCTCGACAGAGGAGACCTCCGCGGAATCCAGGGAGAACCCCAACGACCAGCGGGGACCCATGTCTTCGGACGCAGGACCTCAACTGGCACCAGGACCAGCCGTGCCCCGAGAGTCTTGCCAGCCCCCAGGGGCCCCGCAACCTCCGACTTCAGCTCCGACTCCAGCTCCGACTCCACCGCGTCCTCTCCGACGGCAGTCGACGAAACGACCGATGGGCGAGCGAGGCGCCCATCTCAATTCAGCTTGCCACCAGAGATACCCGCATTGGAGAGGGCCCCGCACAATTGGAAATGGCCGACGACAGCGAAAGCATTTTTTAATTACCTCAGGGGGCGATGCGGCGATCGATGCGACGCCGTTCCTCTGGGAACTTGCCTGGGGGCCTCCACCAGCTCAGGGCGCGCTGTCACGCTCAGGCCGAGCCGGCTGGCGCGGCCACTCTTGCAGCCGAGGCGATCGAGAACGTGGGGCGCATGGAATCTAGCAGTACCTCCGCGTGGAGGATGCCCCTCTTACCGCGCCGCTGGCAGGCGCGATTTCCGGGCGCGGCCGGAAGGCGTTCAATTTGCGGAATGCCCCCCCCCCCCCCCCCCAAGCCGGTTCGGAAGGCCGGGGGGGCGAGGGCCCTGGAGGTTGACGATCTGATCCAGAATTGATGCCCGATGGGTGGCCACGGGGCCCGAGGAGAAGGAGGTCCAGGAGAGATGGGGCCACGGGTTTATCCCAGCACGGTTCGTGGCGACCGAGAAAGAGGAAGAAGGTTTCGAGAGTCGGGTCGGGGCCCGATGGCGTTTACGAGGGCGCCTGGACCCCGACCTCCCTGGGCTCGTTCAGGAAGGTAAGCTCCAGAGTCCGACTATTGCGCCCTTTGGTCGCGCGTTGTGTCTGCAGGTGGTAGCCAGCCATCGGTGGGATCTGCAGTTTGGCGACGCGCCCTGCGCGTTCCCAGAAGCCAATCACCAAACGTCGCGAGCCCATTTTTACAACGTGGCCAACTTTGGTGCCAGGGCGCGCCGAGGGGGGGATGTTGGAGGTCACCGGGGGTCTCCACGGGAAAACCGATGCCCCCTTTGAATGGTTCCAGGAGCAGTTGCTTGCGACAGCTTGGTTTCTGCCCCAATCGTTTTGACCCGTGCTTGCATTTCCTTCGAGACCGATAGGGCACTCGTTGGGGCACTTGCGTGCCATCTGGGCGACAGCGTCGCTGGCGGCTGTGGCGCGCTGTGCGACGACGCGATCCGACGGTTGAAGGAGCGGTTCCCATATCGGAAATGGCAGATACATCGGGGGGAATTTTGCCGGGCGAGCTATTTTCAGGATCCGACGAATTAAAATGTCCAGGGGGATCAGTCGAAGCTCGTGGAGAACATGCTCCGCGCGCGTTTCGCTCGAAATTGACTGCAAACCCCATCAGCCCCAGCGACCGAAGCCGAAATTTCCCAAGGGCGATCGCGTTTCTGAGATGGCGGGTGGGCGCGCAGAGACGCGCCCCGGCCCATCCTGCCAAGTATCCTTTGGACAGAGTTGCTTCCCGCGACCCACCGTGGGCGAGTTGTTGCAAAGTGCGGCCATGGTACGCCAGGCCAAGCAGTGCGCAGATCTTGCGATCTCGTACTCGCCCATTCCACCAAACGAGCTGACAATGATTGCTCACGTCGACGCAGCGCGGGGACATGCCGAGAACAATGGCACCCCGACGGGCTATGTGCTGGCGTGTATCCTCCCCGGCAAGGCGCAGTGGACAGGAAGCTCCGTGGGCACTTTTCAGTTGGCTTTTTTTCAGGCTGAAACGACTTGCCCCCAGTACCTTGCCAGGAGAGGCCCTGGCAGCTTCGGCGCGCAGTGCCGCCGCGGAACGAATGTCGCTTATGATTTACGCACAAGGCCCTGCAGGGGCCAGTCGACCTGAGAAACCTCGAGCACCCGGGAGCCCATCATATTCACAGATTGTAAGTCTCTCTGTTACACTGCGCAGGCCAGCGCGTCTCCAGCTAGCTTAGAAGACAAACGTTGCAATATCGATGTGGTACTGATAAAAGACTCGGTCAAGCGTTGCCAGGCAAGCTTGAATCTGTGTCTTACTAATCGACAGTGGGCGGATGCGCTGACTAAGGACACAAGGGGGCCCGGCTGACCTCCTGAGGGCTTTGGTCGAGGGTCAACTGCTACCAGCTAGCCGACGAACAGCATGTTTTAAACTTGAAAGATAACGAGAGGGATAACCGGAGGTTACGGGGACACGACGAAAGAAACAATCTATTCTGACCTACGGGGGTCTTCGATTGTGACAGAAGTGTGCGGAAATTCTTGTGTCCTTGTAGTTGTGCGCTGTGGACTACACGTCGACACAATCCTGTATACTAGCCATGCATGCGCGTGTGACGACAACGGTTCACATGTTGTACGATTTTGCTGTGTGCGCCGGCTCTACGGTTCAAGCATGCGCCACTCCTTACCACTTTGTGTAAACGACCCAGCTTCGCGGTCCAATTCAGCCTGACATGGTCAAGACTGAACCACCATCAGCTGCCGTTGCCGGCCAAGGTCAAGGGAGAGGAATCCGAGGCAGCCGTGATCAGGTTCGGAAAGCACAGAGGCAAAACTTATGATGATGAGTGGAACAATGATAGCCCGTGCTACAGCTGGTGTCTGACATTTCTGCCCCCGACGAGCGGAGTTTCTCAGGCCTCCAGGCCCGAGTGCCTGTCCAAACGTGTCACGGAGCTCGAGGAGGCAGTCGACTCGCTCGGGACTCGCACGTCTTAGATCGAGGCTTCCGATCAGTTTCATTTCGACTCCCGCGTTGAGAGCCTGCAGACCAGGCCCGTTCAGCTGGAAGCGGGAGTCCAGACGACCGGGCGTAGCCTCTCGGCAGCCAGTACCCCTCGGGTGTGACAATGTTCACAGTGTCGTGACTTTCGTAGGCAGCGCTTGAAGTTTAAGAGGCTGGATATGAGTGTTTTTTATCAGCATGTGCCTCAGACCAGGGTTTGTCTCTCACGCTTGCTTTCGCAATCGTTTGTGGATCGAGGGATGTTCCCGCGAGCGCAGGGTGCCGGATAATCCCGTCATTATCATCCAATGGCTTGGGAGACCATGGTTTATGCAGGGGGTGAGGAGGAGGAGGACGAGGAGGAGGAGGAGGAGGAGGAGGAGGAGGAGGAAGAGGACGACGTCGAGGAGGACGAGGACGAGGACGAGGAGGAGGAGGAGGTGGAGGAGGAGGATGAGGAGGAGGGCGACGGCGAGGGGGAGGAGTGGAGTTGGCGGAGGAGGAGGTGGCCAGGAGTGTCGGTGCCCCAACGGGCGGGTGGGGCTTTCAAGCTGCGCATCCAAGAAGAAAACAAGCCATGCACACACAAAATGTTGGCTCTCCGCGCGGGCTTCTTGGATCCGCACTGGGCCCCCCCCAGGCGGCGCCTTCGGCGCCGCTTTTGGCGCATCCCCTGCGCCAAGGAGGGAGGTCCAGCGCAGATCCAAGAAATGCGCGCGGAGCGCCGAAAGTTTATGTTTTATTAAGTTTTCTTCCAGCTAATGTTCAGCCAGGGACGGCGGCGAAATCCAAATCCCACCCTCGCCTCGCCGATCCACGACTCTGGCAGCTCGATGGGCGGCGGGGGTAGAATTTGGAATTCCTCGAGCACGTTGCGAAATCCGTAGCCTACCCCCGCCTCTCATCGATTCAGGGGAATCGATGGTTGGCGGGGTAGGGTTCGGATGTCGCCACCCAGTGGAACCCTCAAGCCGTGAAGGTTCAGCCTAGGATCCCTCTCCTAGCCTCGGGGCCCCATCCCTCAGGGCCCCATCTTTGAAACGTCGACAGTCGGCAACGTCGTCGTCGTCGTCGCCGCTGTCGCCGCCGCCGTCGCCGTTGCTGGTTGCCGCCGTCATCGTCCGGGAGGACAACCGTATCACTGCACGCCGCCGCTGGGAGTCCGTCGGCGTGTTGGTTCCTCACGGCGGCGTGCCATTGATGTTCGTTTTTGCTTTCCCAGTCGTCGCCGTCGTTGTCGTCTTCGCCGCCGTCGTCGTCGCCGTCGTCGTCAGCGCCGTCGTCGTCGCCGCCCGCCGTCGCCGCCGTCGTCAATTCGTTGTCGTTGTCGCCATCGTCGTCGTCGCTGTCGTTGCCGCTGCCTTCGCCGCCGTCGTCGTCGTCGAAGATCATTGGGTTGGTGATTGGAAGGTCGATGGCTGGGTATGCTCTGGGGCTCCTCTTGGCGCCCCCTGAGTCTTCCAGGGGGCCCACCAGAGACTTCCGCTGCCGTTTGGGATCGTCGTCGTTGTGGTCGTTTTGGTCTTCGACGCTGCGGGTGGGGGGGAGGAGGGGGAGAAGGACCAGAGTAAGCCCAAGATGCATCAGCGGTGCTGCAATACATCGGAAACCCATGCCAAGAAACACCCTGCTTATTTCCAGGGTGCCATGGGTTTCTTGGGTTCCGATGTTTCTGCGATGGAAAGCGTGACGTTCCCACACCACACGTCCATGGACGTCCTGGGGTCTCAGAGTTGGGTGTCTTGTGGGAGGTTTCTTGTGGTCGAGCTTCTACTGCAACTCCCATCCCAAGTCCCCTCGTCAGACGTCCCTCACGCTTTCCCCTTTTCACTGCAATAATCGCCCCCTTGACATACAAACACCATTTGGCCTGCCATGTTGGCGAGGGCCCCGTTTTGACAAGGAGCTGCTTGCATCATTCTGGGGATGGGCAGGCACGCGGAAAGCCATGGTCACACAATTCGCCGTGGTCGCCAGCGAGATCCATTTTCGAAACAGGACCGCGCCCCATCCATGTAACAGTTCATGATCTTCGAGGAAGTCTCAAGCAGCAGCTCCAGTTTGAAACAAGAGCCCCGCTGGATCCATGCAGTGCCCTTGACATGACATATTTCTTAAGCGATAACCCCATCTCGAAACGCAACAGTCTTGCCCGACATGTCGCGTTAACAAACACACACGTGCGCGGCGGTGATGCGGGAACCCCATTTTGAATGCAGCACGTGCTCAACCCTTGCAATGATGCAAGATTCCTCTCGCTTCGCGGGGAACACGTCTGGAGCACGTGCACTCAAGTGGTTGTGGTGCCTCTTGGGGGCTTCGTGGGGGCCTCTTGGAAGCTTTTTGGGGACCTCTTGTGGCCTCTGTGGGTGGGGTCTCTTTGGGGCGTCTTGGGGCCTCATGTAGGCGTCGTTGGCCATCTCTGGGCGCTCTTGCGCCACCGTCTTGGGGGCCCCTCGGAGCCGCCTCGGGGCTCTCTTGGGGTCTCTTGGGTCGTGTTGGGGGCCTCTTGAACCTCGGGCCATCTTGGGTCCCCCTTGGGTCGTCTTGAGGCTCTCTTGGTGGCCTCTTGGGCCGTCTTGGGGCCTTCTTGGGAGCTGCCTGGGCCGTCACGGACCCCACAGAGTCCGAAAAGGCGAGAACGCTAAACACGTTCCAAGACCTACGACATCTAGCTGTGGTTAGCTTCTGGAGCCGTTTTTGGGGACCGTACTCGGGGCCTCTTGTGCCGTCTTTGAGCCGTTTTGGTAGGGCCTGGAGGCCATCATGAGCTGTCTTGAGGCCATCTGGAGCCTTCTTGAGGCCTTCTTGGACCTCCAAGATGCCCAAGATGTCGAGATATTGGATTTTCTAACCAGGTCTTTGCACGAATTTGGCACCAGACGGGGGGGGGCACTTTGGTCGGCTGATGTGGCGCGACTTCCAAGGGGTGCGGTAGGGGGGTCACCACAAAGGTTGCACCACACCTATTGCACCAGACATATATTACACCACATCGTTAGAACGTTGAGTGTGCAATAGCCCACTGCTGGGATTCTGAAGCGAGTTGACACCGAGCCAAGAACTCAACGGCCGCAGGGTAGCAATGTTGTTGAACTCCGAGCAAGGCGTTGGCGGGGTTGCGATACTCCAGAACCATGTGGCGATGGCACAAGGCCATTTTGGTGAACAGTAGCTGCTGCGAAACTCGTTGCCCCCAGTTTTGCAGTGGACAGTTTTTAGGCGCAGGAGCTCTCCAAGAGAAGCCCCCTCAACCCTGAGAAGCCCCCTGCAAGATTGAAAAAGGCGGTTGAGGTCAGGACGACAACGGTTGTTTCCCAAGCAGTGCTTGCACTGAAGGGTTCGTACTTCTGTTCTAAGCTAACTGGGTCCCAATGGCGGTCCGGCCGGCTCGTCGCCGCTCGTTGCCGCCGTAGCCGCTGGGCCCCAGTGGTGGTTCGGTCGGCTCGTCGCTGACCGTCGCCGCCCGTCGCCGACGCCCGTCGCCGCCGCCCGTCGCCGCCACCTGTGAAATCCGATTGCAATCGCATTGCAGTCGCAGTGCATTGCATTGCCGTGCATGGGTATGAGCTGGTTTGCATTGCTTTGCATTGCTTTGCAATGCTTCGATTACCTGGCGTTGCTTTACACATTTCCTTTTGCGTTGCATCGCTTTTCATTGCTTTGCTTTAAATGGCTTTGCATAGCTCTGCATTGCATTGCTTTGCGCTGGTTTTCATTATTTTGCATCGCTTTGCATTGCTTTGCATTGCTGTGCATTGCTGTGCATTGCCTTGCATTGCTTTGCATTGCTTTGCATTGCCTTGCATTGCTTTGCATTGTGTGCATTGCACTGCTATGCGTTGCTTCGCGTTTCTTCGCATTGTGCTGCATGGGTTTGCATTGTTGTGCATTGCTTTGCATTGCTGTTCATGGCTTTGCATTGCCGTGCATTGTTTGTCATTGTCTCGTAGTGCTTTGCATTACCTAGATTGCACATGGAATGCACTACCTCGATTGCACCACATTGGTTCGCCTTTCCGAAAAGAAAGTCGGTTCTACCACCCTCCCCCCCCCCGTGGACGGGACATTTAAGAGTATGTGGCGTGAGCTTTTCGTCGCCCGCAGGCGGCCTATGGAGGTCTCTGGATGCTTCCGGAGGTCCTCGAAGGTTCCGGGCGGTCCCTGGCGGCTGCACGCAGGAGGACGGGGAGGGCAGGAACAGGAACCTTCCGAACTATTCGTCGTTGTCTTCCTCGTTTCCTATCTCCGCTGTACTTCTGAGCCCTGCTCCCTCGACCCTCCTGCTCAACCCCTTCATCTGTGTTTTTCCTCAACTCTCCTCTTCAACGTTCTTCCGTCGACCTTCGCATCGCTTTCATTTTTCAACCGTCTTCCTCAACCCTTCCCTCGTCGTCAAACCTTTTCCCCTCGACTCTCTTATCCAACTTCGGGGTGGCAGAAGGCGGAAGAACCGGAGGAGAGGGAGGCGGAGGAAAATCCTCATTCGCATTTTATTGCGGCTGCCTGCTGGTTGGTTGGTTGATTGAGCTTTCGTTGCGGAGCCTTTGGCTTCAGGCACGCGTGGGTCGCCCAGGGATGGGGCGGCCATCCACGTGGTGCCATGGGTGCTGCGCGCGGCGGGCGCCTGCCCAGCTGGGGGCGCAGGCGCGCGAGGCAGGGATCGACCTAAACGTTGTTTTAGCGTTTTCGTTGGCCGCGTTCGTTTTGATTTCGTGTTGCACCAATGGCGAAACGAAGACAGAACGGAGCAAAACAAAAACACATCGAATGCGAAATGCATCGTTTAGGTCGATTCCTAGTACAGGGGGGCACCACTGCTAAGTGTGTACCCCCGAGCGCCACGGGCGGCTCGGCTTGCGCCGGCCGCGCCTGGAGGAGCTTAACAAGAACGCGGGGAGCACCGGCGGGTCCTTGGAGGCTGTACACAAAAATGAAAACCGTGAGCGCTCCAGGCGCTCAGTGTTTTGATTTTTATGTACAGACCCCCAGGCGGGGAGCCGCGCCCGCAACCCCCTCCAGCCACGAACGACCACCGAAGCCCAGCAGCAACAACAGAAGGAACGAGGGTACAACCGACTTGGCGCGAATTGCGCGCGGTTGCCCGCGTGGCCGCGCGAATTCTGTCGACCTTCGAAAAGGGGGCAGAAAGGCCGCGCGAGCAGACCGCGCGGCGATGTGCGCCAGCTGTCGACACGTGCCCGGCGAGACAGCCGCCGCCGCCCGGCGCGCGCTGAGGGGGGCCGCCAGGGGAGACGGGCCCGGATTCGTTATCCGGGCCGTGTCCGACGGCGTCACCGTCGTCGACGCTAACAACCGGGCGGCCGCCCGCGTCGCGGCCAAGCCCGGCGCGGACAAGGCCTCCGCAGGAAACGTCTACGCCCCGCTTTCGCGCCTGGCCAAGGCCAGCGTGGGCCCCTGGAACGTTCGCGCGCTCTCCTGGGCCCCGCCGGGGGTGCGCGCGCGCCGCGCCGGGGGCCGCGGCGGCCGCGGCCCGACGCGATTGCGGAGGCGGATAGGCGTTTTCCGCGCAAGGTCTTGGACGCGTGCTGCTTTTGCACTCCAGACCGCGACCAGGAGCCGACTTTTGCTCGAGGCGAACGTTCTGTCTGAGCACATCCGCGAGTGCGCGTCGAGGTGCGCGCGCCGCGCGGCGCGCTCGCTGCGGGACCGCGACGACTCGTGCCGTCCAGGCGCCGCGCGTGGATGTGCTCGTCGGCGAATGATCGCGTCGCCGTCGTCGAGCCCGCGGGGGGCGCCGCGGCCGCCGCTGTCCGCGGGGGCCAGCGCGCGCTCGAGCAGAAGGCGCCCGGCGACGCGAGGCAGCTCTGGCTCAACGCGCGCGCGTGGCGCGCCTTTGGGACAGAGCGGTCCGATGGAAGTCGAAACTGAGCGACGCTCGGGGCGACTCCTCGCAGGAGCGCGTTGGCGGCCGACGAGCGCGGCGCCGTTGTTCGCCGAGTGCGCGAGGCGTCGCCCGTTGCGCCGCTCTAAAAAATCGACGTCCATCGAGGTTCGTTGACCAGCTCAAGCCGACGGCGTAACCTCGCCGAACCACTGCCAGGAAGCTGCCGCGGCGGCGGCCTTCAAAGTGTGGGACTCGGGGTGCCCCGCGTGCACCGGCGCCTACGGGCGAAACGGCTGCGCCACCGAGTGGCGCAAGGAGGTTTCCACGGATTTGACGAGGGAGACGTTTCCAGGACTGGGCGCTAGGGCCACGAAGCCTGCGACACTACCAACAACAAAACATTTAAAACAAACACAAAAAACTTGTGACACTACTTTTTGTAGAAAAAATCAAAAGGTTTTCGGGCCTCGCGCTCCTGGCGGGCCCTCCCGGGGCCTGGTGCCGAGGTGGGCGGGGGCCGAAAACCTTTGATTTTATGTGTTTTTTCAATGACAGTCACAGACTTCCTTGTCTTAGCGACCTCGCACTCCTGGCGGGCCCTCCTGGAGTCCGGAGCCAGAATAGGCGGGGGCCGAAAACCTTAGATATTTGTTTTTTTGGTAGTGTCACTATATATATATATATATATATATATATATATATATATATATATTATATATATATAAAAATTAGGAAGTGTCGCGGGTTTCGTGGCTCCAAGACGGAAAAAAAAGTGTTTCAGCAATCGCGCTCCTGGGAGGCCATCCCGCCTACCCAGGTCCCAGACAATAGGGGAACCAACAAGGCAAGATACAATTGGGGAACAAGACAATAGGGGAACCAAGGGGACAGAAGACAATGGGGAAACGAAGAGGACAAGAGACAATGGGGAAACCAAGAGGACAATGAACAATGGGGAAACCAAGAAGACAAGAGACAACATCTTACAACCACGTCAACATCCTTGTTAGAGGACGAGACAACATCTTACAGCCACGTCAACATCATCGTTAACGTCTGCATCAGCATCTACATGAGCATCTTCGCAAGCGCCTGCGTCAACATCTTAAACCGGATGACATTTATAAGGAAACACCTCACGCCAAATATTTTTAAATGTCCCCCTTACTCCCCCCTCCGGGTTAAAGATCCCCCAGAACCAACGCAAACGCACATATGACCAAATGTCCATCTTATTTGTGAATTCGTGTTCTCCCAGCCAAATCGGTATCGACCCCCCCCCCACCCGCCATCCTTCTCAACAAATACTATGCGCGCGTGCTCGTTTATCAAAAATCAAAACTTGTCAAAGCATACAAAAAAAAACACATGGGTTCGCAACACGGATGGTTTAAAAAGTTGCCGCGCGCGTTCTTGCGAAATCAGAAGAAATCATAGGTTTTCCCACATACATATATGTATATGTATATATATATGTATATAAATAAATGTATATGTTAAACAATGCTGCCAAACGGGCTTCGCCACGCGAATGTCGAAGTCGTTCGAATGCCCTTGCGCGCGTGCCGGCGCGAGATTCCTTCGCACAAAAAATGAGACGAAGTGCACGCGCGCGCGTCGTCGCGAGCGCATGCCGGAATCCTTTAAAAATCTGCGGTGCCGGAACGATTTCAAAATCGAATGTCCAAAACACATATAGCAACACAGAGTTCCGCAACGTGCATTTTCAACAAAAACGTGCGCACGCGCTCTTGCGTCGTCGCCGTCGTCGTCGCAATCCCGCCTCCCTCGTCGTCGTCTTCGTCGTCGTCGTCCTCTCTGGCGTCGTCGTCGTTTCCGTCGTCGTTGTCGCCATGGTCGTCCTTCCTCCTCCCTCGTCGTCGTCATCGTCCGTCGTCGGCGTCTCGCCGTCGTCCCTCTTATCCGTAAGGGCTTCGCCCCCTGCCGCCGGCCCCTTCTCTCGGATAGTGAGCTTTGCAAAAGCTATGTCATGAGGCCTGGGCGCTGTCGTGAAGCAGTATCGGAACTTCATGCGAGGCCGACTCGTAATGAGCAAAACCAATTTATTGATCACCAAAGGGGTTACCACACTTGGCGATTGGTAGGACGTCGTGGCCCTACGGATCTGCGTGGGGGTTGCCACCGGATTGTAGAAACGTGGCAAACCACATGTGTTTTTGAACCGTGACCCCGCCGATCTGCGTAAGGGGTGGTAATTTTTACCAGCCCTAGCAATTCAGACAATACGATTTCTCTATGGTAAAAATGTCCGTTTTGGGCCTACCCCCCTCGTGCGGTCCATCAACAAGGAGCAGTAAGCAGCAAAAAGTCAACAAGGAACAGTAAGCGGCAAGAAGCAGAACTGTAACAGTGGAAACTGGGTGCTGCAACTTGTACAGGAAACTGCGAACCTCTGGCCTACAGCCTGGTGGCCCCACAAGGGGGCCGGCGGATTTCGTCGCTGTCGTCGTCGTCGTCGTCGTCGTCGTCGTCGTCGTCGTCGTCTTCCTCCTCCCTCGTCGTTGTCGTCGTCGGCGTCGCCGTCCTCCCTCCTTTTTCGTCGTTCGCATCGTCGCCGTCCTCCCTCCTCCCTCGTCGTTGTCGTCGTTGTCGCCGTCGTCGTCCTCCCTCGTCGTCGTCGTCGTCGTCGTCTTCGTTGGCGGCGTCGTCGTCGTCGTCGTCGTCGTGTTCGTCGTCGTCGTCTTCGGGGTCGTCGGGGTCGTCGTCGTCGTCGTCGTCGTCGTCGTCAACGGCGTCGTCGTCGTCGTTGGCGTTGTCATCGTCGTCGTCGTCGTCGTCGGCGTCGTCGTCGTCGTCGTCGTCGTCGGTGTCGTCGCCGTCGTCGTCGTCGTTGTCGTCGTCGTCGAAGTCGTTGGACTCGCCGTCGGTGTCGTCGTAGTCGTTGTCGGCCGCGTCATCGTCTTCGTTGTCGCTGCCGTCGTCGGCGTCGGTAGCGTTGCCAAATGTCACATGGTACCGGCCGTCACGGTCTTAAGAGGTGTTGCGACCACGTTGTGGGCGGGAGGGTGGGATGTTTGCACGAGCAGTGGAGAGGACAGCTTCAAGTTGAGCAAGTGATTGATTCTCCTTTTAAAAAACAAAACAGACTCTCCCCCCCCCCCCGGCGTTCGCCGCCCCCCTTTCGGGTATGTAAATCATTTATGATTCTGACCACATGTCCATCCGAAATATGAATTCAGACTATCCTCGGGGGGCCGGTATCGGCTTCCCTGAGGTTCCTTTGTGAAAAACAATACGCGGGGACATCTTTTGCTCCAACATAAGACTTGTTCACTAATCCCTTGCAAAAAAGTGGGACGACGTGCGCACGCGCGCGTCGTCGCGCGCGCATGCCGAAATTCTTCAAACATCTGCGGTGTCGGAAGGATTTCGCAATCGAGTTCCCAAGAAACATCTAAACACACAGGGTGTCGCAATACTGATTTGCTATACAAAAAGCGTGCGCGCGAGCTCTTGCGAAAATTTAAAGAAAACCATAGGTTTTTCAAGATTTCCACAAAATGCTACCAAACGGGCTTCGCGCGCGCGCATGTCGAAATCTGTCGAAAGCCCTTGCGCGTGTGCCGTCGCGAGAATCCTCTGCAAAAAGTGGGACGAAGTGCAGACGCGCGCGTCGTCGCGCGCGTATGCCGAAAGCCGTCAAAACCCATGGATTTCGGAAAGATTTCCAAATCGTGTGCCCAAAAAACCTACAACAACACAAGGTTTCGCAACACGGATTTTCAACAAAAGCGTGCGCACGCGCTCTTGCGTCGTCGTCGTCGTCGTCGTCGTCGCCGTCCTCCCTTCTCCAGAGTCGTCGTTGTCGTCGCCCACGTCGTCCTGTCTTTTCTCGTGTTCGTCCTCGTCGTCCTCTTTGGCGTCGTGGTCGTTTCCGTCGTCGTCGTCGCCGTGGTCTTCCTTCCTCCTCCTCCCTCGTCGTCGTCGTCGTCAGTCGTCGGCGTGTCGTCGTCGTCCCTCCAATCTCGTCGCCGTCGTCGTCGTCGTCGTCGTCGTCGTCGTCGTCGCTGTCGTCGTCGTCGTCTTCCCTCCTCCCTCGTCGTTGTCGTCGTCGGCGTCGCCGTCCTTCCTCCTTCTTCGTCGTTCGCGTCGTCGCCGTCCTCCCTCCTCCCGGCATCGTCGGCGTCGTTGTCATCGTCGGCGTCGTTGTCGTCGTTGTCGCCGTCGTCGTCCTCCCTCCTCCCTCGTCGTCGTCTTCGTTGGCGACGTCGTCGTCGTCTTCGTCGTCGTCGTCGGCGTCGGCGTCGTCGTCTTCGTCGTCGTCGACGTCGGCGTCGTCGTCGTCGCCGCCGTCGTCGTCGTCGTTGGCATCGTCGGCGTCGTTGACGTCGTCGTCGTCGTCGGTGTCGTCGCTGTCGTCGTCGTCGGCGTCGTCATCGTCGCCGTCGTTGTCATCGTCGTCGTCGTCGTCGTCGGCGTCGTCGTCGTCGATGTCGTCGTCGTCGTCGTCGTCGTTGGAGACGTCGTCGTCGGCGTCGTCGTCGTTGGAGACGTCGTCGGTGTCGTCGCCCAGCTGGGATGTGCCCAGCAGTCAGCGCCACCGCGGCCGCGTCGGTCGCGCCAAACTAGCTGGCCGGTGCGCGCGCGCTTGGGTTGGCGAGGCCGCAGAGATGGGCCAGCTAACTCTAAACACTCATTGCAATCGTGACCACATGGGTTTTGCAAGCCAAGTTGCGGGTGGGTGGGTGGGATGTTTGCAAGAGCGTGGGATGTGTCAACCCGTTTGTTAAAATCAATCCGCCAGTCAGAATCTACCGCGTGAGTATCAAGAGATCAATGTTTGGGGCCCGCGCTGGCTAACATTGTGCTCTTAGAACAAATGTGTCGGGTCCACGCTGGCTAACATTGTATTCTGAACGTCTCGCGTGCCCATTCCAGCCCATCCAGGAATGACGCCCAGGGGAGTTGCCCCTTAGAGCGTGGCACCATCGGGAGACACTGGGGAGCTTCAATGGGCCAGAGGCCCCTTGGATGCCTGCTTGGGTCTCATAGGGCTTCTCTTGGGAGCCTCTTGGAGGCCTCGTGGGGCGTTATAAAGGGGGCCTCTTGCTAGCTCTTGGGGTGCTTCTTGGAGAGTTCTGGGTGTCTCTTGGGGGCCTCTTGGGGCCTACTGGGGGCCGTTCGGGTGCCTCTTCGAAACCTCTTGGGGGCCTCTTGGGGGCCTCCTGGGGCCTCGTGCGGGCCTCTTGGGGCCTCCTTGGGACTCTCTTGGGAGCGTTTCGGGCCGTTTTCGGGCCATCATGGATGCTGTCGCCCACCCCTCACCCCCACCCAGGAGGCCAAAATTGGCAGCCAAGTGCGGATAATCACGGTCTTCTGGGGGGACGGGTGTGCCCTTCGAACACGTTGCGGCCGCCGCCGCCGCACGAGACATCTCGCCTGCTTGGCCTGGCTGCGCGGGTGCTGGTCTCGCACTGCCTCGCCGCGGTGCTCGCGGGGAAAGTCTCCCTGCGCGACGGTTTCGATTTCCTTGGCGCCCACTGCGCCGTCGAGGCAGCGACCGTGGCGATCCTGGCGGCGAGCTGGTTGTTGCGTCGGGGGCGCACATCGGCGTGCAGGCTGCTTGAGGCCGCCGGCAGGCTTGGGTTGCTGCGCTGCGCTCTCCGCGGCTGCGGCATGGCCGTTCACCATGGCATTGATATGGCGGCCACGTGCCGCGTCAACAACGCGACGGCGATGCTCTTTTCCGCGGCGAGGCTGCCCTCAGTCATGCTGGCGGGCGCACGGTTCTGCCCGACGGCGGCGCGCCCCGCGCCAGCGGCTTTCGTGTCTGCAGCTTGTGTGGCGATCGGTCTGGCCTTCTTCGGGCTCGCCGAGAGCGGTGCCTCCCCTCGTTCAGCGAGTCAGGGCTGGTGCTGTTCGCGGCAAGCCTGGAGCATGGCGCTGGCGTGCTCAACCTCCAGCAGAGGGTGCTGCGTACCAGCGCGTGCCGCGAGACAGCGGACGTCGAACGCGCTGCAGGGCGTAGCGGGCCACGAGCGTCGACGGGGACCTCAGAGGACGCGACGGCGCTCTCCATGGCTGTGCAGCGCTCGTCCCGCGCAGCGCTCTTCGTGGCCCTGTCCGCTGGCAGCGGGGAGCTGTGCTCCTTCGTGGAGTGGTGCCGCGAACAGACAAGCGCCGCCCGGCGCGAGCTTACCCCCGTTGTTCTGGGCGCCATTTTGACTTCGGTGGGCGTGTCGGCGCTCCGTCAGATCACGGCGGAATTCGATGCGACGCGCGCTTTCATGGTCGCCTTCTGGCGGAAGTCGCGCACGTTTTGCTTGTCGTTAGTGCTTTTCCCCAATGCCTTCGGAGCACTGCGCGGGCTCGACGTGGCGCTGACGGCGCCAGGGTCTTCGGGGGCGCAGTGGTCCATGAGGCGCGCGGCGGTGGCCCGGCAGAAGTGAGCCGCGGCCAGGTCGGCTTACACTCGGCATCACAAAAAACATGTTTGTACTCTATGTGTGTCGGCCCCGCGGGGGCGACGCGAACGCTTAGACGTCTGACAGCGGAGGCCCATGCCAAGAAACGCCCTGCTTGCCTCCGGGGTGCCCTGGGTTTCTTGGGTTTCGATGAAATCAGTGGACGTCCTGTGGTCTCATGGTTGGGTCTCTTGTGGAAGGTTTCTTGTGGCCGCGTTTCTACTGTATAGTCTATGTGATCGTCTGCTTATCCATTGTTTTGCCGATCGGCGCGGACCCTCGCCCACACCACTCCATGGAGTAGGTGTTGGATGTTTTTGTCGCCTGTTTCAGGCTGGTGGGGCCTCCTCCATGAGACGCACTGACGCAAGCAGTCGCAGTAAGCAGAGGTCCAAAACCAGACCCCCCCCGTTCCGCCCACTGTCGAAACGCAGAATAATAATGAAAACGCTCGCTTTTTTTTCCGTGGGAGCGCTTTCTGGCCATGCCACTCGGGAAACGATGCGCTGCAAGATGAAGAGGGTGAGGTGGGGGGAGGAGGAGGATGACTTGAAATGATATGACTTAAAGGGGCGCCTTAACTCCGTACCACTCGACGTGAGGGCACATGCAACGGGATACCCGCAGTGGCACTGCGTTGCCGTGCCCGCGACGGCAGGTTGGCCGAGCTTCGGCCATCTATGCGGACCAGGTTCCTCGGGTGCCTTGTTTTGCCCTCGTTGCGAGGGCAGGATGCCACAGGGTCCCCTGGAGACAGGGGCGGGCATCCTAGCTCTAGGCTCGAGGTTGTGGATGCTAACGCCCGTCAACCGACGGGGTTGGCCAGGATGCCGAAGGGCCCCCTGGACACAGGGGAGGGCTTCCTAGCTCTAGGCTCGATTTTGTGGATGGCAGCGCCTGTCAACCGACAGGGCTGACCATCCAAGCAAGAGCTGGGTCCCACAGGATACCAGGGCTGGCAGACAGCTGCCGCGCCCGCCACGGCAGGATGGCCGAGCTGCGGCAATCTACGCGGACCAGGGAGGGGGGATGATGATGATGATGATGATGATGATGATGATGATGATGATGATGATGATGATGATGATGATGATGATGATGATGATGATGATGATGATGATGATGGTGATGGTGATGGTGATGGTGATGATGATGATGATGATGATGATGATGATGATGATGATGATGATGATGATGATGATGATGATGATGATGATGGTGGTGATGATGATGATGATGATGATGCTGATGATGCTGATGCTGATGCTGATGCTGATGCTGATGCTGATGCTGATGCTGATGATGATGATGATGATGATGAGGAGGAGGAGGAGGAGGAGGAGGAGGATGAGGAGGAGGAGGAGGAGGAGGAGGAGGACTTGAAGTGATCTGGCTTAAGGGGCCCCGTAAACCCGTACCACTCGACGTGAGGGTACATGCCACGGGATACTCGCAACGGCATCACGTTGCTGCGCCCGCAACGGCAGGATGGCCGAGCTTCGGCCCCCTATGCGGACCAAGTTCCTCGGATGCCTAGTTCTGCCCTCGTGTTGAGGGTAGGATGCCGATTAGCCCACCTGGAGACACGGGCGGGCATCCTAGCTCTAGGCTCGAGGTTGTGGATGCAAACGCCCGTCAACCGACAGGGCTGGCCATCCAAGCCAAAGCTGGTTCCCTCAGGCTACCAGGACTGGCAGACAGCTGCCGCGCCCGCAACGGCAGGATGGCCGAGCTCCGGCCATCTACGCGGACCAGGGAGGGGGGAGGAGGAGGAGGAGGAGGAGGAGGAGGAGGAGGAGGAGGAGGAGGAGGAGGAGGAGGAGGAGGAGGAGGAGGAGGAGGAGGAGGAGGAGGAGGAGGAGGAGGAGGAGGAGGAGGAGGAGGAGGAGGAGGAGGGGAGGAGGAGGAGGAGGAGGAGGAGGAGGAGGATGAGGAGGAGGAGGAGGACTTGAAGTGAGTGCCGTAAACCCGTACCACTCGACGTGAGGGTACATGCCACGGGATACTCGCAATGGCATCACGTTGCTGCGTCCGCAACGGCAGGATGGCCGAGTTTCGGCCCTCTACGCGGACCAAGTTCCTCGGATGCCTAGTTCTGCCCTCGTGTTGAGGGTAGGATGCCGATGAGCCCCCTGGAGACACGGGCGGGCATCATAGTTCTAGGCTCGAGGTTGTGAATGCAAACGCCCGTCAACCGACAGGGCTGGCCATCCAAGCCAAAGCTGGTTCCCTCAGGCTACCAGGACTGGCAGACAGCTGCCGCGCCCGCAACGGCAGGATGGCCGGGCTCCGGCCATCTACGCGAACGAGTTTCCTCGAATGCCCACCTGTGCCCTCGTTGCGAGGGTTTGGGTATCAGGCCTGCCAAAGAACAGGTCTAGTCGTCCTTTCTGCGGGCTCGAGATCTTGGCGGCGCGCCGAAGGGGCCAGAGGGGGCAATTGGGCAAGGATATCTAGTAAGAAACGTGATTCACAGAAACCCCTGGAGGACGAAAAAAAACATCCTCCCAGGGCTTCTGAGAAGCACCCTGCCTGCTGAGAAGCCAAGCCACTTCCTGCTGCCCCCTTCGGAGCGCCGCCTTTGGATGCCAACGCCTGTCCATCGACGGGGGTGGCCATCCAAGCCAAATCTGGCCCACACGGGATACCAGTAGGTAGTGGCATACAGTTGCCGCGCCCGCAACGGGTAGCAACCAGTATTGGCCATCTACAGGGCTGGCCCTGAATTTGCCGCGCCCGCAACGGCAGGATGGCCAAGCTTCGGCCATCTACGCGGACCGGTTCCCTCGAATGCCCTGAATTTGCGTGCTAGCTGTGGGCTCGAGGTGGTTGATGCCAACCCCTGTCATTCTACAGGAATGGCCATCCAAGCCCGAGCTGGTCCCCACAGGATTCCAGCACTGGCTTCGTTGCCGCGCCCGCAACGGCAGGAAAACCGATGTCCAGCCATCTATTCGGACCAACTTCCTACGCCAATGTCGCCCTGCCGCTCCCTGAAAAAAAAGAGTTGCGCAAAGGTGCTCGTCGAGTTCTAAGAACTCTTAGTGGCGCCCCGGGCGTCCCTTGCGCTTTTCCCCTTTACCAGGATGGAACGGCGTCGGTCCGGGGAGGAGGAGGAGGAGGATGATGATGATGATGATGAGGAGGAGGAGGAGGAGGAAGAGGAGAAGGAGGAGGGGGAGGAGGAGGAAAAGGAGGAGGAGGAGGAGGAGGAGAAGGAGGAGGAGGAGGAGGAGGAGGATTAAGGTCGCCAAACCCAAGCTCAAGAGATTGAAACATCTCCAGGGAGGTATGGCCAGGCGGAAAACCATGGCCATCATGGCCAGGGCGGCTTTGGAGACTTCGGTTGCCTTTGGGACCTCTGTTCAGGGTACTGCCTCAAAGGAGCTGGACGTGTTGCGTTCCCAGGCCGCTGCGGCGCTCGACGCCAAGACCAGCGGCAAGAGCCGCACTCTCGCTCTCGCGCTCGCGCCGCAGGCCAACTACGACCCGATCTGGAGGGCTACTCTGGAGCCTATCAAAGCGTTTAGTTCTGTTCTTTGGGCGTCGCGTATGCCATGTCATGTCTTAGAGCATGGCCTTGAGGCTGCTAGATTGGCGTTGTCTGGGAAGGACCAAATGTGGCCGCAGGTTCGGGGCCCCTTGGGAGCCCTTTATGCTACGCTCACCAGAGTCGGGATCGTCGTCGTCGAGCCCCTGGTCTGGAAGCTGCCTGACGGTCTGGAGCTGAAACTCACGGACATTTGCCCCAGGGTCCTCCTGCACTGTTGTGCGCACGCGGTGCGCCACTGGGTCAACCTGCAGATTTCGGAGCACCTTCAGATGCCTGAATTTCGTGCTGGTTTCTGGGATGGGCCTCTGAAGTACCTCCTGAGCGCCAAGGGGAACCTCACTTGGCAGCAGCGTGGTTACCTCAGGAGTGCTATCATTGGAGCTCAGTGGCCCCAAGATCGGCAATTTCAACAAGGTTGGATTGACTCCCCGAGTTGCCTTGCATGCCTTGAGGCCCCTGGGTCCCTCGTGCATCGGCACGCCGTGTGTAAGAGCATGCTCGAGGCAATAGGAGAGCCACTCCCTGATGCAATCAGACTCATGCTCCCGCATGCGGACCAGAATAACCTGGTGCGCCTGATGCTGGAGCGTGTGCTTGTCCCGCTCCCCAAGGCCCCTCAGGCTCTGCTGCAGACGCCGTTGGAGCCTCGTGTGGAATGGCACGGGGATGCGCAACAGCTCACAGGGGATCTGTTTCTTGATGGGTCATTGTTTGCTGATTACCCACATCGCGGGATTGCTGCATGGGCAGTCGTCGCGCTGGCCGCCGACAGTGACACGGCTGTCTGCACCATCACAGGTCTCCTGCCCTACCCGCTGCAGGACATTGACGGTGCTGAACTTTATGCCCTGCTCGCAGTGCTCAGGTTCGCGGTGCCACCTGTTGTCGTGCACACGGATTCAGAGTTTGTTTGGAAAGGTTACAATATCCGCGGACCAGCTGACACCACGTCGGCGTCGGCGGCTTGGGCCTGTCTTTGGAAGCTTGTATGGCACAAAGTTGACGATTGGGGGGGTACCCCCCCCGAGGTCAAGAAAGTGAAAGCCCATGTGGCGGACACTTTGATAGCGGAAGGGAGGTATAAGCTTCGGGACAAACTTGGTAATGATGCCGCCGACGGTGCTGCGAACAGTCGTGCTCGTGTCCTGCGGCCCGATCCCCAGTTTCTGAAGCTTATTTTGATGCAGAAGAAGATGGTCAGTCTTACGGGGAAATGGGCCGCCAGGGCGGGTGAGGCCATTGCGTCCGTCGACTGTCTGCACCGTCAGCGCTCTGCACGTTCAGCCCCCTCCCTAATCATTGTCAAGCCAGAGCCGCCCACCTTAGAGCAAAGGATCCAGCAGGCTCAGGTTTCTCTGAAGGCCGCTGGGTCCAAGCATCATCGTGTGGCCTCGCTGTTCGTGGGCGAAACCCAGGTTTTTTGTTGCACTCACTGCGCTGCATGCACCACCCAGCGCGTGGTGTCCCTTGCGAGTGAGTGCCAGCCCCGTCATCTTTCGAAGGATCGTCGCCTTATCCTGGAACGATTGAGACGGGGCGAGTACTGCTTAGCCAAGAGCGTTCTGAGGTATGCAGGTTATCGCCTGCTCCCAGAGCCCTAATCCTTGTCTCTGGCTGCCCTACGGGGGGCGCGGTGCGAGTGGGGACTGCCCGGCGGTGCGCCGTTAGTGACCCTCGCACCGTTGCTCCCCGTGCCCCGCGCACGGCGCGGAGTGTGTCCGATGGGCGCGGCTAATGGCGGTTGCAAGGTGCGCCCCTAGCCGCGTTCGAGGTCCTGCTGAGGCACCATAGACTCTGTGGCGCCCCAGGCTGTGCCCAGGAGGAGGAGGAGGAGGAGGAGGAGGAGCAGCGGAGGATGTTGAGGAGGAGGATGAAAATGAGGAGGAGGAGGAAGAGGAGGAGGAGGAGTGGCAAGATGCGCTGCAAGATGTTGTGTTGTATGTTTGGTCTGCTGTGCGCGTGCCACGTGGTAGAGCGAAGACAACTCGGGGCTCCGAGGGAGGGCACGCCTGCTTCGTTTCCAGTTTGGCGCGCGCACTTCAGGTCGCACATATTGAATCAGTCTTTGATGTGTTGCCGTGGCTGATCCTTACGACCCGAGGTCCGAAGCAGCGACCGACCGACCTCCTCCTCCTTCTCCTCCTCCTCCTCCTCACTCCCCCTCGTCCTCCTCCTCCTGCTCCTCCTTTTCCCCCTCCTCCTCCTCCTTCTCTCCTCCTCCTCTCCACCTCCTCCTCCTCCTCCTCCTCCTCCTCCTCCTCCCTCCTCCTCTCCCTCCATCATCCTCCCCATTCCTCCTCGTCCTCGCAGCGCCGATCACGGGCGCGCTGCCTCGCACGCCCACGGGTTCGACGGCTACCTGCGACGGGCTGAACAGCGCCTCGTCGCCACTCGTCGACCTGCGATGGATCCTGGCCGCTGAGTGCTTTGAGCGGTGGTCATCATGTGGGCGGGCATACGCTTCACAAGTTCGAACAGAAGATCTTCCTGTCGGGGCCACGGCCTCCACGCCATGCCTCGATGGGCACGGGCGAACTCCCCAGAGGAGCGCGCACGACTCCGGAGTTCGCTTCGCTTCGCTTCGCTGTCGTCGTCACTCGTCGTCGACATCCCATGACTGTTCTCCGGCGTCGAGGTCTTCTTCAAGGTATGGCTCCCGGACTTCTCGGCCAGTTCCCGGGGACGACTTGCCAACTGCATGTAGTCGCCTCCAGCGCTCCCGCAGGCTAGTCCCGCGGAAGGTGCCGAGAGCTCAGGGGTCGCGTTCCCCTCCGACAGCGACGATGGCGAAGGCTCCGACGCCGACGAGGACGACCACAGCGGCGGCTCCAGCTTCAAGAAGAAACAAGGACATAAGCATAAACTTTTGGCGCTCCGCGCGGATTTCTTGTATCCGCGCTGGGCCCCCCTGGCGGCGCCTCTGGCGCCGCCCCTGGCGCGCTCCGCGCGCCAGGAAGGGGGGTCCAGCGCAGATCCTAAATATCCGAGCAAAGCGCCAAACAAACGTTTATGTGTTTTTATGTCTTCTACCAGCGTCGATGGCGACGACCGCGGCGGCGGCGCCGACGCTGATCGGCAGTGGCGAGCTGCCTCCGCCAGGCGCCGCTCCCGCCGCCGCCGCGGTCGCCGATGGCCCCCGAGGCCTGGCGCTGTCCCCCTCCTCTCCCTCCTCTGGGCCCCCACCCCATCCTCCTCCTCTTCCTCCTCCTCCTTCTTCTTTTGCCCGAGACGTGCGTATGTCGGAGGTTGGGGGGTGAGATCGCAGTGGAACGGAGACCCCCAACCGGGACATCGTTTCGTTTCGTTCGTGTCGTGCGTGCGGGCGAGGCGAAGCTGCGTGGGCGCGCGAGAGGACTGAACCCGCCGATGCTAAGGCGAAGTCAAGACAACTGATTCTCCCCCTCCAGCCCGTCTGGCAGTGGCTCGCGGTGTCCTGCGGTGTCGCGTGGTGTCCCGTGGTATCCCGTTGTGTCCGCCGTTACTATGGCGAAGTCAAGACAACTGATTCTCCCCCTCCCGCCCGTCCGGCGGTGCTCGCGGTGTCCCGTGGTGTCCCGTGGTGTCCCGTGGTGTCCCGTGGTGTCCGCCGTTGCCAGGGCGAAGTCAAGACAACTGATTCTCCCCCGCCCGCCCGTCCGTCCGTCCGTCCGGCGGTGGCTCGCGGTGTCCCGTGGTGTCCTGTGGTGTCCCGTGGTGCCCCGTTGAGCGAGATCGATAGTGAGATCGATAGTAAGATCGATAGTGACATCGATAGTGAGATCGATAGTGAGATCGACATTGAGATCGATGTGGTGCCCCGAGGTGTCCCGTGGTGTCCCAGAAAGTGAGATCGATTGTGAGATCGACAAGTGTCCCGCGCTTTCCCGTGGTGTCCCGTTGAGGGAGATCGATGGTGAGATCGATAGTGAGATCGATAGTGAGATCGACAAGTGTCCCGCGGTGTCCCGTGGTGTCCCAAAAAAGTGAGATCGATAGTGAGATCGATAGTGAGATCGACAAGTGTCCCGCGGTGTCCCGTGGTGTCCCCTTGAGCGAGATCGATAGTGAGATCGAGATCGATATTCAGATCGATAGTGAGATCGATGTGGTATCCCGAGGTGGCCCGTGGTGTCCCGTGCGTGGTGTCCCGTGGTGTCCTATGGTGTCACCTTGAGTGGGATCGATAGTAAGATCGATAGTGAAACCGATAGTGAGATCGATAGATGTCCCGCGGTGTCCCATGGTGGCCCGTGGTGGCCCGTGGTGTCCTGTTGCGTGAGATCGATAGTGAGATCGACAAGTGTCCCGTGGTGTCCCGTGGTGTCCCGTGGTGTCCCGTTGATTTAGATCGATAGTGAGATCGATTGAGTCTGATATTGGTTCCCTCCCCTTTCCCCCCCCCCCCCACAACCTCCTTATCACCCGAAGGGTGATCGTATAGGTAATCATACCTATACGACCACCCTGCGGGCGATAAGGAGGTTGGGGGGGATTGAGATCAATGCTCACCCTGACTGACCTCCAGCCTGTCACCTTGATCTCATATCTCTCTTTCTCTCTGTCTCTCTCCTTCTCTCTCTCTCTCACTCTCTGTGTCTCTCTCTCTCTCTCGCCCTCTCTCTCTCTCCCTCTCTATCAGAGTCGCCCTCCACCACAATGATGATCGCGATGACGATGAGATCCCACTATCTACCTATCCGTCGACCGACCTATCGGTGAATCTCAGTGTCGATCTCACTATTGGTGGATGGGTTGGGTGGATTGGGTTGGATCGGGTAAGATGGATTGGATAAGATAAGATGGGTTGGACTGGAAGAGATGGATTGGATCAGATCAGATGGATTGAATTGGTCCGCCGCAGGCGCAGAAACAAAATAATTGATGGATTGGGTTGGGTGGATTGGGTGGGATAAGATAAGATGGGACAAGATGGGTTGGATAAGATTCGATTGATTGGATTGGACAAGATGGATTGGATAAGAAAGCCCGCCGCAGGCGCCGACAGACATGAATTGATGGATTGGGTTGGGTGGATTGGATTAGATGGGACAAGATGGTTTGGATAAGATAAGATGGGTTGGATTGGAAGAAATGGATTGCATAGGATAAGATGGATTGGAGTGGCCCGCCGCAGGCGCAGAAACAAATGAATTGATGGATTGGGTTGGGTGGATTGGATTGGGTGGGATAAGAAAAGATGGGACAAGATGGTTTGGATAAGATAAGATTGATTGGATTGGACAAGGTGGATTTGATAATATAAGCTTGATTGGATAAGAGAGCCCGCCGCAGGCGCCGAAAAATGAATTATGAAATTAGCGACATGCGTTAGCGCCGGGACGCCCAGGACACCCGGGACACCCGGGACACCGCCCGGCCCACCTGGGACACCTCCCGGCCACCGGCGGACGGGATACGGACTTTCGCTCCTACTGACACCCGGGACACCCGGGACGCCGCCCGGCCCAACTGGGACACCTCCCAGCCACCGGCGGACGGGAACGGACTTTCGCTCCTACTTCGGCCTAGCTACAGAAGGATCACGCGCAGCTTCGCCTCGCCCGCACGCACGACACGAACACGAAACCGAAACCGATTTCCCGGTGGGGGGTCTCCGTTTCACTGCGATCTCACCCACCAACCTCCGATGCGTTTCCCACAGTGGCCGCTGGACCACCACGGATCTGAACTATGCTGGCCGTCTTGTTCCCCCAACGGTCTCGCGGACACGCTGGCACCCCCGCACTCAGGACGTGCGCCTCGCGAAGCGAATCGAATCGCAAATGACAAGCGAAATGCAGTCGGGAATTTTGGCTTGCCGCCAGTTCTGGCCCACCACGTTTCGGCACGACCCACTATCCACGTTGCGGTCCACACGCGTCAACGTCCCGAGCCTTTCCAAGCCTCCCGCCCCGCAGATCGGAGCGGCGCGCTATCCGCTTGCAGGGCATAGCGTTTCGCCGGGGCCGCCGCCGCGACACGCTAAGCAAAGATGCCCGACTGTAGCCTTTTGAAAGCCTACCGTTTCATCCGAAGCAGTTTCATCCAGAAGAGTTCGTCCGAGTCGAGTTTGTCCAGACGAGTTTATCTTGGGCAGCCCAAAAGGAGGTAAAGGTCAAATGTTATGGTGGAAGCAATCTAGACGCTTCGCGTATCCCCACCAGCCCATCCAGAAACAATGTCCAGGCGAGTTGAGGTGATCAGGGAAGTGCGGGAGCAAAAAGGTGGACGGCCTAACCGTGCGAAGGAGGGAGGAGGAGAAGGAGGAGGCTGCATGGATGGATGAGGGAGTGGGGAGAAGGACAATATATAGGATGATGATGGTGAGGAGGAGGGGGAGGAGGAGGAGGAGGAGGAGGAGGAGGAGGAAGCGAAGAAGTAGGAGGAGGAAGAAGGAGCAGGAGGAGGAGGGCAAGCAAAAGGGCCAGAGGTTTCTTGGACGCCTCTCGGAGCCTCTTGGGATATCTCTTGGGCGCTTCTTGGAGGCCTCTTTGGACATCTTGGGGGTCTCTCGGCGGTCCTGGGGGGCTCTTGGGCGTCTTGGGTGCCTCGGGGGGGCCTCTGGGGGCCGCTTGGGGTCCTCTTGGGGGCCTCCTGGGGGCCTCTTGGGGGCCTCTTGGAGCCATCTTGGGGCCATCTCGGGGCCTCTCGGGGCCTCCTGGGCGCTTCTTAGGCCATCTTGGAGGACATCGATCAAATAAGGGGGTGTGGTAATTAGTCTCGCCCCCCCAAAAGCCCAACATAGAGCCAAAACCTTAGTAAAACTTGTGATTTGGGCTTCCTCGCCGAGGCCGTTTTGGACGCTCCAATGGGTCGCGGCACCGCCCAGGTCTAAGGGAGGGGGTAGGAGGAAGGGGTAAACCTCTCCCCGAAGGGGAAGAAGGGGGGTGGAAGAGGAAACTCCCTAAACCATCTACGCCCAGAGGGCCGGTGGGATCCGATGGCACTTGAATATCTGACGGGACCGTGCGGGAGAGATTGCGCGCTTCCGCCGCTCGTTGCAAAGTGTGCCTGCAAACGGCCTCGTGACATGTAAAGAATGGAAGCAGACCCCAGACAGGCGTCCCGAAAGATTCTCGAAGATCTCGGATGCTCATCGGCGACAGTAGTCGTTTGAGCGCTTGGCGTGGAGTAGTTCGTCAGGCGCAGAACGCGCGTTACAGCTAAAACCCTCGCGGACCTCGCATTGCAAATGCATCGCAGGCGACCGATTGGATTGAACATGTACGGCGCCAGAGAATTGTATTGCACTCTATGCCGACTGTCATGTTGCGCGCAACATCGAGCAATACTTTCGCAACCCGAACATGTTGCACGCCCCAAATGTACTGCCGTACCCCAGGTGTATTGAATTGTGTTACGGTTGGCGGCTTGCACGGCTCTGCTGCGCTCGTCGATCGCGGCGTGACGTCCAGATCCGACCTGATCGTCTACGGTGCCTGCGAGCAGGGGACGTGGGGTGCCTAAGGGCGTTTCCCTGTCCCGATGGCGGACTGGGAAACCCGTTCGCAACGAAACTATTGGAGTTTGCATTTCGAATTCGGACAAAGCTTCAAAACTTTGGCAATGCAAGATCGTGGCGCGATCTTTTGTGACAGCCACATCGTGCGAATGCGTGTTGAAGCGAAACAGATCCAAACTCTAAAAGCACCACCCCTTTTTACCTATCCCTTTCAGGCTGCCCAAGTTCGTCTGGACAACTGCCTACATTCGTCCAAACAACTCCTTCAGGACGAGCTCATCCGAAGACGAGTTCACCCAGAGACGAGGTCATCCTCAGACAAGCTCAGCAGGATCAGGGTGTCCGGACAACCTCACCCGGAAGGAACGCTATTCCAGAAGGACTCGTCACGGATGGGAGCAGGACGAGGGTTCGTCCGGAAGGAACGCTATTCCGGATGGGCTCGTCGCGGAAGAAATCGTTCAGGATGAGTTGGTCGTCGCCCAGTTGTTGCAGGAAAGGCCAGGCCCGTCCCCCTCCGCCTCCTCCCGATCCAGAGGCCGCGGCGTGCTCTGGCGGGTTGCAGGCATACCCCAGCGCCACCGGATCTTGGGGCCATGCTGCCCCACCTTTGGGTCTCCTCCCCTCCCCTCCTCCCTGCTGCTGCTGCTGCTGTTGCTGCTGCTGCTGCTGTTTCTTGCGACCTCCTGCCTTCTGCCTCCTCCCCCTTCTCCTCCGTCCCCTCTTCCTCTGCCCCCCCCCCCCCTCTCTCCTCCGTCCCCTCGCCGCCCTCTTTCGTGGCCATTTGGCTCAAGCCATTCGGGCTCAAGGCCCGAGCCGCAGCCACGTCCGTGTTACCCCTTTCTCGCAAACGCTTACGGCTCGGGCCCAGCGTGCTCCCCGCGAGGGCGAGGAGACGCGCCGCCATTTACATGGCGCGAGGCGGCGACGCTCCGCCGTCGCCGTCGCCGACGCGCGTTGGCCTGCTGCACCTCTTTGGCCGGCGCCCCCGCCGCCCCCAGGTCGGTGGATGCGGGCTCCGCCTCCTCTGCCCCCACCACGGACGGCATCCGCCGCCGCCCGCGCCGCCTGCAGCCGAGCGTCCAGCTGAAGGACGAGATGCAGGTCAGCAGGTTTGTCCTCTTTCATCTGCCTCTCGTGCTGCCCTGCCACTGGATACGGGCAGTTTTTGTTGCGCCCAGAGTCGGAGCTTGTGTTTCGTTGCCGGCGACGTCGCTGCCATCGGGACCACCTGAGGGAGCTGAGGGACCAACAGCAGGAGCTGACGCGTCGCCCGATACGTCGCCTGCCTTCGCTGCCGAGGGACCACCAGTGGGACTTCATCTGAAGCGTTCGAGGCAGTCGACCTCGGACGTGGCAAGGCCTCTGATGCCCGCGAGAAGCCCAACGTTGTTGGAGGAAACGTCCCCCTGCCTGCCTCAGTGGAACCCCCCTGTTCGACTCACCCCGCCAGTCCCCGCTGTCCTACAGAGGTTGTCGGTAGGCGCCGCGCTCTTTTTGTTCTCTCGGATGTTAGGCAGACAGCAGACAGGTCAGAGCTGACGACAGGCTTCGCCAGTACTCTTGTCCCTGGCCTTCCTCAGCTCGATACAGAGCCAGAGCAGCTGGAGTTGGAGCAGCTTGACACGCAGACAGTGCTGATGCACAGCCCAGACATTCTGTGATGGAGCGCGCTGAGCACGCAGTCTCATCCTCATTGCTGCCAGAGGAACAGTTGCAAACGTGAAGGCTCCTCAGGAGCTGCGTGACAGGGACATCAACGCAGATCTCCAGACAAGACTGGCTGGACTTTACGTGAATGCCGTCCAGTATGGCGCGCTGCCAGAGCATGAGAGATGAGAGGCCTCCTATGGCCGTGCGCGATGCTTCCCAGGCCCTAGCTCAGCGATCGCAGCGGAACGAGGTGGAGGGTCTTGACACTCCGCATCCTCCGAATTGTAAATCGTGCAAGGAGGTTTGTTGGCCCATGGCGCGAGCTAACAGCGATGCCTTGCATTGTGTCTGATGCGTTCCAAAGGGGCCACTAGCGAGCCATCCTCTTGCTGGCACATCACACACGACGGACGCTGGCGCAGTTTCAAGATGTGCAAGGCAGTCAAACGGTTTTGTTGCCGTGCCTGTTACAGCAAGGGCTGTCCTCCCGAAGAGAAGGGTCCCCTGATTTCTTGGTTCGCTCGCGCACCGGAGGAATTTCCCGGTATCTTTCCAGAGCGTGGCAGCAAAGGCCGTTGATGTCACTAATACCGTCTGCATACCGATCTTCACCTCGTTGATGATATCATGGTGTTGTTGGTGCAGATCTTTTCCTTCGTACCGTAGGTCTGTCCATGTTTCTGCTTGTCGGCTGCCCTCTGGGGTCCTACCCGCAATTGTTGCTCTGTTATTGTCGCACTCTGTTGGTTGCAGCCGTCACTCCATCGTGCGATGTGCCATTCAACCAGGCAGTGCCATCGTGAGCATTCGGCGCGCTCACCTCTTTTTCGCTACTGGCTGCATTTGCATTACTGCGCGCTGTAGGTCTGTCTGGGCCTCTGCCTGTTAGCTGTCCTCCTGGCGTCCTACCCGCGCTTCTTGCTCTGTCACGTTCGCACTCTGTTGGTTGCAGCCTTCAGTCCGTCGTGCGAACAGACCTGCAATCAGGCAGTGCCATCGTGAGCGGTCGGCGCACTTGCCTTTTTACGCTACGTGCTATGTTGCATATACTTGTTCACTCGGTGTCTTGGACACCTCTGCTGCCCAAAATTGCTTTTCAGTCAGGGGCCTTTCCCGCCTGCTTCCCTCTTTGGGTCTTCGCCTTCGCCCTCGAATCGACGCTGGGCTTGTGACAGTGCTACCTACGATCAGCAGGTCTTCACTGTGGCGAAGCTCCTCTTTGGGGCTCCTGCCCACTTCTAGTGGCTCAGCGCTGACTGTCTGGTCTTGCACTGCAGCGTGGATTACTGGGGCGCCCCTGTACATGGACATCCGTCACGTTTGTAGCCTCTGGTATCTAGATGCTGCCTCAGGAGCATGTTTCTTTGTTGCTTGGGGCATAATGGGCATTATAGCCCCTGGCCCCCCCTCCCCCCCTTATAACGTAACGCGCCCCCGCCCCCCCCCCCCAGTGCGCTCCGAGCACTGCCGCCGTGCGCATCGGACACACGGCGGGGGGAGGCGTTACACTATACCCCCCCTGGCCCCTGGCCCTTCCCCCACCCTATGGTGCCCATTATCGCCGAAAATAAAGAAACGCGCTCCAGGCCTCTTTGTTTCTGGTGCGCAGCGGTCGTTTCTCCCTTCCCTGGCCCCTGCCTCCCGGCTGGGTTATCCAGCGCCCGCTCGCTGGGCCTTCGAGCCTCCCGTGCCCTCCTCCCGCTGGAAGTGGTCCCACGCTCGGGTCAGGGGCTCTCGCCCGCATGCGGCAGGGTGTCACTGAGCCTCATATGGCTCAAGGATCAAGGGTCTCCGTGCCCTCCCTCGCTCTCTCACCCTCCTCCTGCTCTTGATCATTCTTGTTTCCCGCTTCCCCTCTCTCCTCCTTTCCCCTGTTTTTCCTCCTCCCTCCCCCCTCTTCTTCCCCGCCCCTCTCCCTCCTCTTCCCCATTCCTCGCTTCCATAGCACCCCTTTCCCCCCCCTGTCGTCGTCCTCTTTCAGGAGCTCCTGCGTGCACAAATCGACGCCTCGTCCGTGGCGTTACTACTATTGGTTTTAGGGTATCTCGAAGGTCGGTTGAGCCCCTCGCTACCATGTCCGCGTCTCTGAGGGGGCTCTGGTACCGGCGAGGGAGAAGGGGGGGAAGGTGGTGGAGGAGGAGGAGGAGAAGGACGGAAGGGCGATAAAGGCGGATGATGAGGATGAGGAGGAGGAGGAGGAAGAGGAGGAAGAGGAGGAGGAGGAGGAGGAGGAGGAGGAGGAGGAGGAGGAGGAGGAGGAGGAGGAGGAGGAGGAGGGGGAGGGGGATGCGGTGGAGGATGGGTATAAAAGGAGGAGGAGGATGAGAAAGAGGAGGGGGAGGAGGAGGAGGAGGAGGAGGAGGAGGAGGAGGAGGAGGAGGAGGAGGAGCAGCAGCAGCAGCAGCAGCAGCAGCAGCAGCAGCAGCAGGAGGACGCGCGCTCGAATCGATCGCTGTGAGCGTTTTGACCGCCAGAGCTAGCTTCAGAGCTGACTGGTTTACGCACCCTACAGGTGTTGGAGGAGGGCGGGTAAGCAGGAGTCAGTCGGCTACGCGCAGTCGGGGGGTGCGGTCGGATCGAGGTGTAAGATCTAGGTCGGTTCGGGGAGAGTGCCCGAATGTTCTTTGTGTTTGTTGGATGTTCCTGTGCATCCTGGGGGAGGTAACCCTCGAGTGGTCGTATGGTTTAGGGTGTATTTGCTGGCGGAGGGCCTCATGTTCTTGAAAGATGTTTTCTGTTCTGGGTTCGACCCTGTTGCCATTCGCTGCGATCTTCGGCCACGTGCCGAGGCGGGCAGGGGGGAGGGGGGCAGGCTTCTCAGAAGCGTCCCTACATCGTAGAAGGCGCGGGCCTTGTCTGGAGATGTAGGGCCGGCGCCTTCTAAGAAGCAGCCTCCTTCTGAGACGCCCTCCCCCCCTCCCCCTTCCCTCTTGTGCGCGCCGTCAAGTCAAGCAGTGGTGAGGCGTCCTGGCCTCCCAGATGGGGTCGGAGAAGGTGGGGTTGGTTCACGGCGAGCGGCGGGGGGGAAGTGAGAAGGAGGAAGCCTTCTCAGACGGCGGCCAGGCTTCTCAGAAGGCTCCGGCCTTTGAGAGGTTGCCTGTGTCTTCGGGGAAGGCTCAGGAAATTTTCAGAAGGCCGGGGGACTTCGACCCTTCTGAGAAGGCCGTCTCTGTCTCACTTCCCCCCTGGGCTCGCCGCCGAAGGAGAGTCAATCATTGGCTAGGCGTTCTGGCCTCCCAGATGCGGGGAAACGTGAGACTCGAGTATGCCAGAACTTGGGTTTGCGGACGCTTTTTGACGGGCCCGTCCTGGATTCAGGCGGTCCAGTTTTCGTGGGATGTTTGCAGCGGGAGGTCGCGTCAAATTTCAGATTGGGTCTCGTCATTTTCCAGACGGCCCCGTCAGGCCAACCCGAGTCCCCCGAACCCGAGTCTTACGTCTTCCCGACAGATGGGGTCGGGGTAGATGGTGTCGGAGGATTACGCCGCATCGCCGATGCATCCGCGACGTCGGCGATGCATCGGCGCCTTCTGCGAGGAGAAGATCGGGCTCCACATCGTTACGCACCGCCGATGCAATGGCAATGCGGCGCGATCCTCCGACCCCATCTGCTCCGACCCCATCGGGGAGGCCCAGAGTCAAGCAGTGGCCAAGCGTACCGACCTGGCTATAGGCCCACCAGAGAACGTTCTGAGAACCTTACGTGGTTTGCGCGGAATGTCCTCTGAACATGTCTGGCTGATATCGTTTTGTTTTGATGCGTCGGCTCTCTGTTCTAAGAGCACGGTGCATGTTCTTATAATGTTCTTCGGTTCCAAGCGCATTCCGTGCTAGGCCCATAGGAGTGCCGGGACGATCGGCCCCTGTTCAAGGGAGGCGGCCCCTTGGAGCCGTCTTGGGCCATCTTGGACGCTCCAACTCCCCACGGGGCGCCCTGTCCAGGTCCAGGGGAGGGGGTATGGAGGAGCGGTAAGCCCCTCCCCGAAGGGGAGGAAGGGGGCTGGAAGGGGAAGCGCTCTAGACCGCTTACGCCTGTGGACGACGATCAACGGAGAGGAAGCATGTTATCAGATAATTTCCAGGTGTCTAATCCATGTTCAAAACATGTCTGAAGCATGTAACAAGCATGTTTCAAACATGTTTAGACATCTTTCTAGCATTTAGAACCAACCTGAATTCAAGGATCGGATTGTTGGGGTGTCCATTGTCATGGCATCCACAACTCTAGACCGCCTACGCCCAGAGGGCGGGATTCCGTGGCAGGCCTGCAGGCATGCCGGGACGATCGGCCCCTGCTCAAGGGCGGGGGGCCCTTCCGCGTCGGCGCTGCCCTGGCCGCGCCCGCTCGGGAGAGCGAGCGGGGCCTGCCCCCGGTCTTGAGTTGGAGGCCTGGAGGTTGACACTAACCTGATATCTGAAGGGGCCCTGGATCACACAGGTAAATGCACACAAATCCAAGACCTCCCCGTATTATTTCATATGTTCTTCCTTTTCGTTGCCTCCCCCACTTCCATTTTCCTCGGGACTCGACGATTCTGTGTGTCTGTGTGTGTTTTAACCCTGCTGAATATCGGCTGTGTGCCTCCATCGACGGAAGTTGATCCCGATCTCAATGACGGTGGTACTGCTCGGGCTTCTTACCGGCAGCGAGCGAGGGGGTGAAGTGAGAAGGAGAAGACCTTCTCAGAAGGCTCGGACGTCCCCCGGCCTTCTGAGAAGTTTTCTGAGCCTCCCTCGAAGACATAACAACATTTCTCAGAAGGCGCGAGGGCTTCTGAGAAGGCCTTCTCCTTCTCATGTCCCCCCCCTCGCTCGCCGCAGATCCTAGTTGGCAGGAATATTAGCACCAGCACCAACAGGCAGGATCCTCTTCCCCCGGTGGAGGTAATACTCCGATGGAGGCACCGACCCGGGCTTGGGTGCAGGATCCTGCAGGATCTTGCAGGGCCAGGGTCGCATTGACCCGGGCTTGGGTGCATCATCCTGCAGGATCCGGCAGGATCCTGCAAGGTCCGACGGACCCGGATCCTGGATTGACCCTGGTCAGCAGATCCCCGACGTGTTGGTGCCGGTGCTCCTCTCCAGGCCTCCGATCCCCGGGCTGGTGGCGGCCCCGTCGCCTCTCTAGTCGTGGGGGCAGGCCGCTCCGGGCGGGCCCCGCGCACGGAGGGGCGGGCGGCCTTCCGCAGCAGCCTGCGCTGCGCGGGGGGGCAGCGCTGCAGGGCTCGCCGGTGCTGGCTGCGCCACCGCTCAGGATCGTTCAACCGATCCCCATTCCCATCCCCATCCCCATCTCGATCCCCACCATCCCACCACCCCCGTCAGGGATGTGCCCCTCGAAACCCGAAGGTCAACGCCTACATATCCCTAGGGGTAAAGCGGCCAGTGGGGCCCAGGCCACGCCAGTGGGGATAGAGATCGGTGAAACGATGCCCAACCGCATCGCGCAGCTGCCGAAGGTCCTTGGAGGTGCCCGACTGCGTCGTCGTCGCTGTAGGGCGCCGGCGGCTGCGCCGTTCGCCCACGGATCACGCGTCAGAGAGTGGTGGTGGTGGTGGTGGTGGTGGTGGTGGTGGTGGTGGTGGTGGTGGTGGTGGTGGTGGTGGTGGTGAGGAGGAGGCTGACGCTCACACTCGCACACAAGCTGGCGCTCTTGAGCAGAGGCCCTGTGGCCAGCGCGGCCGTCGAGTATTGATGCCGTGGAGGCCCCAGCAGGCCAGACGGTGGCAAGGATGCGGGACACAGCCAGCGGCCTCCATAGGGCCAGCCGCCGGAGAATAGCACTGGACGAAGAAGCCTTCCTTCTCGGGCGAACGGCTCGAAACGCATCCATCGACAAGGCGGCGCGTGGCGAGCGAACTTGTGCGCGCACTCGTGCGGACCGCCTGATCGTGGCCGCTTCCTCGCCGCGCCCGCTCTGGGCAGTCGCCGACCCTCTCGAGCATCCCTGTGGCTTGCGAGGGTCGACCGCAGCGGTCTCAAGAAAGGCACCGCGAGCTCTGCGGCGGATCGAAGCTGATGGGTCATCCCAGTAACGAGTACAGTAGGCATACCAATGAAGATATTGGCCTGCTAACTGGTGCCCCACGATAGTGTCTTAGCTCCCACTGGCTCAGAGACGACGCAGGCTTTGCTCCCATATTTCTGATCACAAGATCCCTCATCGTATGTGCCCGCTGTGCGAGGTTCTGTGAGCGAGCCGAGGGGGGCAAGGGCCACTCCGCAGCCTGCCAGACCAGCCGATCCCCGAGCCCGCCGCCCACGTCTCACAAGACATCTGGTGTCCGGAGGAGCTCTCGTCGATCTCGGGGGGCGGGCCCAGTGCGCTCCAGGGGCGACGGGCCCTGGGCGACGTGCCGAGGTCGTCATCCGCATGCTGCAGTCCACGCGCCGAAGGAAGGACCACCTGGCTGCAGGAGGGACTCTGAGTTGTAAAAGGCCGCTCCGTGGATCCAGCTCTGGGAACATCTTCGTGGTCGAGGCTCGCCGCAGCCAGAGGAAGCCCCCCAGTTCCTTTCGGGAGGTTCGTGCGGCGATGGCGCGCTGGCGACGCAAGAGAAGGCGTTCAAGTTAGAATTCTGCGACGCGGAAGCACTGATGGACACGGTGACGCCACTGGACCTGCTGCATTCAGCCAGGAATGATCGGGGCCGCGATCGATTCAAGGTTGAACGTCGTGGTGTCCGAAATCTGTGCGCGCGCAGACTCCTCACGAACGTACCGTAACACGATGGCTGAATGCCAAAAGCCACCGCTCCGCTCTTCCCCCCCTGGCCCAGCGCGTTGAACCGCCCGCGCTCTCACCTCGGAAGCAGCGGAATGTGTTCCGTCACGTGTGGCGGGGGAAGTCCGCTCAGGAATGTACCCAGGAGGCTTCAGACCCTAGGAAATTCCTGATCTGATGACGGCGGCGGTGGCATCCATGGCCGATCCACGGTTGGCGTTATGATTTTCCAACCGACTTTAGCCTTGACCGCCAGAAAGAATTTCGACCACCAAAAACAGACCGAAACTCGAGGGCTTTCATGTGTCGGGCCCTGAGAGACACTCGTCCGACACTGTTTCGACACTCTTTCGACACTGTTCCGGGTGCTCGAAATTATTTCTGGGATGTGGTCCTTAAGCACGATGGGAGCAACATACGATTGGCGTTCAACCGCCATCCAGACCCTGGACTCCTTATCTAAGGGCTACTTGTCCAATGCCCTCGCCGTGCCTTCGGCCAGAAGCACGCTCAAGGCGGGGCGCGGAGGCCAGGAGGTCGGAGCGGGGAGCCGTCTGAGACGGGCCCTGCTGGATGTGAGAAACGCGTCGTGGACACTCACGTCTGGAGTTCAGTCGGGCATGTCCCTCTACAGGATGCATATTCAAAAACAGCCAAAAAATAGTAGGGGGACGATTTTTTGACTACTTTTGAATATTTTTGCATATTTTTGAGTATGTTTTATTTCTCGTCCAATATCCGCCTGCAGGAGGTCACGCTCGACCTAAGTCTAGAGATGCTGGGGATTTGTCTGGCCGTGATGGCGGCCCGCCTGCGAAGAGACTAGGACGAACACCGCCCGCCAGAGCCGTCCCCCAAGACCAGGGCACCTCTGCCTTCCGTACGGGACAGTCCGAGGCCCTCTTTCGACCATACCCTCTTCCTCAGAATGCTCGCAGAACCTAGGATGGGTATGGCCGAACGGAGGGATGCCAAAAGGAATCGCCCCAGTTGTAGCTGCCCAAGAAGCGCGGAAGGCGCTACAAACGAGAGGGCATCCGCCCAGCGCTCCGTTCCCTGCGACCACGAGGTTTACGAGGTTGCCGCGCGGCGCCCTCCGTCGGGCTTCGGTGTCCAATATGTTTCCGTCCGGCAGGGTGCGCGTGTCGAGCCTGGGCCGGAACCGCGTGCTTGTTGAAAGGCCAGCTCGCTACATTTTGCGAGTGTGGGCGGTGTGTGGAGCATCTGGCAGGCGGCCTTTGCGCGCTTTGGGAGCAGAAGATGGGGAGGGTACATCAGCAATCAGTCAGCTCGTGCTCGACGTTCGCTGTCTCGGCGTATTCTCCTAGGCGCTGGCGGGATCTATCCAACACGCTTGGTGAGAAAGAGAACGGCTTTCAAACGCAACCGTTTTCTCGCTCGTGCTGCCCCTCCCCAGCCTGATCCCGATACCTTTAAACCTGGCCTTCGGCGTGTGGCGGCATCCACTTTTTTGGCGCCTGCTGTAGTGGCATGTTGTCCGATCCCATCTTCTCTCTCGAAAAGGAGAGATGGGAGGGTACATGTGGATCGTCGTTGTGGAGATCATCCCTGTGATGCAGGGTGCGTCACGCATGCACTTGGGGCGCGCGTGGGCGCCGCGGGCGTTCGCGAGGAGTGCTGGAGCAGCGCTCTTGCGTTCCTCGAGCTGAGGACACTGGCGAGGTCTTGCGCGCCCTTTTCGGCCCCGCGCGAGGCCCCGAGAATGTGCGTTTCCAGCGCGCGCGCGCCTGGCTTGGACGTGCGAGGCGTCGCCGTGGCGCAGGCCACTTGAGGGAGCTGGGCCCTTGGAGCCTCCAGCGCAGCGCATGCGTGGCGCACGCACAGCGGTTGCTGCTGGCGCCCACTTGCAACTGGAAAGCGGGAACTCGGAGGCGGAAGAGGAACCCACACCGCTATCCCTCCCTCGTTTTCCCCTTCTTGGACCTCCTGGGAGGCCCTGGTCGCCACAGCTCGATTCGCCTCGAGGTTCTGGCCACAACGCGCCCCAGGCGAGGTCTAGTGCTTAGCTGCCCTGATACGCCCGTGTTGAAACACAGCACGTGCCGTGTTCAAGACGTCCGTGTGAATACGTTGCGTGTTGGCTCCACGTATATCGGCCCACGTTTTGGCGAACGTGTCGCTTCAGACCTACGTTTCCAGTCTACGCGTTGAGCTCCGTATCAATACGCGACATGTTGCGTGTTGCGTACCGAGGCAGCGAAGCCTGGGAGAGATCTGGGGAGTAGCGGTATCTGTACATGTTCTGGCTTCCCCAGAAGGGCCAGCCCGTCTGCGGCCCGCGCGCGCGGCGCCAGAGTATTCTGGTGGTGGGGCAGGGAAGCCCAGGACAGACTTAGGCAGGGCGAGGGAGGGAGGGACGCCGATTCATCGCCGATCGACCCCATCCACTCGGACCCCATCTATGAAGCCTCTACGTGTTGAGGGAGGAGGGAGGAGAGGGGAGGCGGAGGAGCAGGGAGGAGGAGAAGGAGGAGCAGGAGGAGGAGGAGGCAGCCGCAGGAGCGAGATGGAGGAACACGGTGGAGAGGAGGAGTGGGCCCGCCTTTCGTTGGCTCCTTTCAGGGGCGGACTTCGCATTGTTTTCCTCGAGCAGCGCTTGCTTCCAGGGTTCCTACTTCTTCTCAGGAACTGGGCCTGGCTGGTGGTCTGGCCTGGCCGGCTTGTCGCCGCCCTTTCCCGCCTGTCGGCACCGCTCGCTTGGGCCTGGCTGGCTGTCCTGCCAGCTCGTCGCCGCCCGCCGGTGCCGCTCGCTTGCATTGCGTTGCATTGCTTGTCACTGCTCTGCGGGGCGTTGTATCGCCTTGCAGCGTCTTGCAGCTTCTTGCAGCGTTGCAGCGCCTTTGCATTTCTTTGCATGGCTTTCCATGGCCTTGCATGCCTTTGCATGCCTTTGCATGCCCATGCATGCCCATGCATTGCTTTGCATTGGTTTGTATTGCGTTGCGCCAAATGGGTTGTACCACATTGATTGTACCAGCTATATTGCACCACATTGATTGCACGGCAACGCATCGATTGCAAGAAATCTCTGTTTGGGGTCCACGCTGGCCAACATGTTTTGGTCATATGTGTTTTGAATGGGAGCGAAGCGGCATTCCTGCTGCAGCTCTGGCCACATTTCAGGATTCGTGTGTTGTTCCCGTCGTGCAATATTGCGCTCTCGCCTCAGCGCGGGCCACACCTTTGGGTCTGATTCCTTCCTCGTCGTCGCCGTCCCCCCCCCGATCCACCCCTCTCGTGCTCCTTCTCCGACTCCATCCCCCTTATCCTCCTCGCTTTCCACCTCCAATATAATTGGAAGTGCCCCCGTCCCCGACAGCACAGCAAACGATAGGTCGAATCCTGCAACCGCCGTTTTGGGCTCAAAGTCCTCTTGGATACCTCAGTCGGTGGATACGGAACCCAACTCAATGAGAAGAGATGGGTGGGAGGGGTTGGATCTTAGGTGTGGCGCGAGGGCGCCTAGGTTATCCTCCCTCTTGTCTCCCCCATCCCGTCTTCACCCGCCGCGCCGATTGCCCTCTCGGCCCCCTCCTGCAACGACGACGGGCTCGACTGCCTGTGAGCTCTCGTCTTCGCCTCCGCGCTCGCAGTTCCGCTGCGATCGGAATCGCGGACTCTGCATTATTCGTTGGTTCTTCCTCCTCCTCCTCCTCCTCCTCCTCCCTCCTCTCCCTTCCTCCCTATTGTAGTCAAAACTGATTGTGTTGACGAGTAACTTTCCAAGGTTGCCCTTGCGTCCTTGCCTCTTCGTCCCGTCCTTGGCCGTTCTCGCTGGCACGCCTCTCAGGGATCTGCCCTCACGACTGGCGACGTCCTCAGACTGCGTGGCGCAACACTCCAGCAAGGACGGGGGTCGGTTAGGGTACCCTTGCGTCCGCTGGGATTGTTACCGTGCGCCGCCCAACAAGTAAACTTGGGCGTCCAAGGGTCTTGCGTTCTTGCCGCGCGTCTGTGTTCTCAATTCTGACGGTATCCTCACGGAGTGTAGGCCCAGGACCAGGGGCGCGCGTGACGGAAAAGGGCCCTGCTGCCCTACCTCGGCGGCGAGCCCAGGTGGGAAGTCAAAGGGCACGTGCCCTTCAGAAGGCTCGCAAGGCCTCTGGCCTTCTGAGAAGATTTCTGCGTCTTCCCAGAAGACACAGGAAACTTCTCAGAAGTCGCCAGGGCTTCTGAGAAGCCCCGCCGTCTTTTAGAAGGCCTGCTCCTGCTCGCTCCCCCCCTTGTGCTCGCCGCCGATTTCCCCTGTTTTCGGGCTCCCGTGGGACCGACAGAGACGGCTCGGGACGAAGTGCTGCCCGTTTGGAGAAGGCACCAGCTCCGTTATCCCCACCCAGACATCCGACGTTCTGATGTTTTCATTGCGCTGCCCCCAGAAGCCCTGGTCACTTCTTCAGGGCCAGCGCTTCGTCCTCAGCCGACTTTGGACGGCCCCAGGGCACGGCCATGGCCCCCGAAGGTCGAGAGCAGCCGACAACAGAAGTCTTGTGGCTTTTCTGGAACTTGGATGTGTGGAAGAGGGAGAGGAGGAGTAGGAGGAGGAGGAGGAGGAAGAGGAGGAGAAGGAGGAAGAGGGAGGAGGAGTAGGAGGAGGAGGAGGAAGAGGAGGAGGAATGGGAGGAGCCGGAGGCGGAGGAGGAGGAGGGAAAAGAAGGAGAAGAAGGAGGAGGCGGAGGAGGAGGAGCAGCAGCAGCAGGAGGAGAAGGAGAAGCAGGAGGCGAAGGAGAAGCAGGAGGCGGAGGAGGGAGGGAGGGAGGGAGGGAGACAAGAGGAGGAGAAGGAGGAGCAGGAGGAAGACGAGGAGGAGGAGGAGGAGGAGGAGGAGGAGAGAAGAGAGGAAACGGAGGAGAAGGAGGAATAGGAGGAGGAGGAGGAAGAGGAGGAGGAGGAAGGACGAGGAGGAGGAAGCGGAGGGAGGAGGAGGAGGGAGGAGGAGGGAGGGAGGAGGGAGGAGGGAGGAGGGAGGAGGGAGGGAGGGAGGGAGGGAGGAGGGAAGGAGGGAGGGAAGGAGGGAGGGGAGGAGGAGGAGGAGGAGGAGGAGGAGGAGGAGGAGGAGGCCCGTCGAGGCTGAGCCCGGCCGACCGTCCTCCCTATCGAGCCGCAGGCGACGCCCGCGCCCGAGTGGGTACTCGTGCGCCCGGGCACCTCGGGCAGCTGCGCCCCAGCGCTCGCGCCCGAGGACGAGCCCTGCGCGGCGCCCGCGCCCCAGGGGTTCTCCTGGGCCGCCGCCGCCAGCCCCAGGCGGCGTGCGCGCGCGCGCGAGGGACACGAGGAGGGCCAGCGGGGAGTCCAACTTTGCTTCACTTTCGTGAATCAGATTTTTTTGTTCAGTGGTTATCCGGGGGGGGACCATTGAAAAACCTCCCAACTCTGGTGGTTTTTGATGGGTTTTCGGCGGTTCTGGGGCCCCGCAAGCAAAAACAATGCCATTTCTGAAAATCCCGGCCCCCCCCCCCAACTCGAGTATCTCTCTGAAGTTTCCCGGCCATAAAAACAGTATTTCTGAAGACACCCCCAGACCCCCCCCCAAAAACCCCAAACCCGACAGTTTGTATCAGGTTTTTCTTCAATTTCCGAAAGGTTGGAACCGCGAAAAACCTTCCAACCCGGTGGTTTTTCGACAGGTGTTTCGGGTGGGTGGGTGTTTCGGGAGTTCTGGGGCCCCACAAAAAAAACAAAACTATATCTAGAAACCCCGGAACACCACCGCAAAACCTCCGAACTCTGATGTTGTTCGATTGTTCGTGAAGCCCAGACAAACCCTCGGAACAAAAGAAACAACTAGACAGTTTTTCGCGTTTGTTTGAAGGTTCTGGGGGCCCTCAAATAAATAACAATAATATTCCCGAAGACCCCCCAGACACCCCCCGAAGGAAAAAAAAAAAACTCGGGAGTTAGTTCGATTGTTTTTTTTGGGAGCTCTGGGGGCCCACCATTAATAAACACAATATTAATTCAGAAGCCCCCCCCCAGGGGAAACACATACAATTCGTTTTATCATTATTATTACTCGTACCATTATTATGATTATTCGTATTTTTAGTGTTATTAGTATGTCTAATGTTCGTATTCTGATTATTACTATTGTTCTTATTAGTAGTATGAGTATTATGTGTTTGTTTATGTTGGTTGTCGTTGTTTTTTTCTGGTGTTTCTTTTGTTGTTTAAAATGTTGATTCGTTTCCGGGGTGGGGACCCCTCCAAAAAACCTCCCAATTCAGGTTTTGTCCCCACTTTTTTTGAGGTTCTGGGGGGTCACAAATGAAAACTATATTATTTCAGAACACCCTTTTCGGAAATCCCCCTTTTCGGAAAACCCACGGAAGAAAAATTCAAATCGTTGTTTGTTCCATGTTTTGTTTGAGGGTTCTGGGGGGCACACCCAAACAACAACTAAACTCTTGTTTTTGTCTATGGTTGTGGGGGAGTTCTGGGGCCCCACACTTAAACGCAATACTGTTTCTGACGGGCTCGATGGTGAACGCCCCCCCGGGAAACCCCAGACAAAACATCAGGAATTGCTCTTGTTTTTTCATCACGGGTTCTGGGGCCACGCGCACTGAACAACGAACTATTTCTGAAAACCTCGCGGAACACCTCCGAACAAAAACAACTCCCAACTTTGGGTCGTTGCAGTGGTTGTTTGGGCGGGGGGGGGCGGGCGGCGGGCGGCGGGCGGGCGGATCGGAATCCCAGTAGAACTCCTAAGGGCTCTTTCTCTCTTGCAGCGGGATGCCGTTGAGTACTGGGTGCTGCGTTGGAGACGGGAGCCGTTGAGTATTGGGTGTTGTATTGGAGACGGACCTTGTTGAGTACTGGATGCTGCGTTGAACGCGGAAGCGCGGCTGGCGGGCGGCGGGGGGCGGGCGGCGGGCGGGCGGCCGGCGGATCGGGATTCGAATGACGTTCCTGAGGATTCTCTCTTGCAGCGGGATGCCGTTGAACGCTGGGCGTCGCGTTGGAGGCGGAAGCCGTTGAGTACCCAGTGTCGTGTTGGAGACAGACGTTGTTGAGTACTGGGCGCTGTGTTGGACGCGGGGACGCGGCGAGCGGGCGGCGGGGAGCGGGCGGCGGGCGCGCGGCGGGCGGGCGGATCGGGAGTTTAGTAGAACCCCTAAGATTCTTTGTTGCAGCGGGATGCTGTTGAATACTGGGGGTTTCGTTGCAGACGGAGGCTGTCCAGTATTCGGCATTGTGTTGGAGACGGACGCTATTGAGTACTGGATGTTGTGTTGTACGAGGAAAGACGGCGAACGGGCGGCGGGGGGGCGGGCGGGCGGCGGTGGGGCTGGCGGCGGGCGGATCGGAATGTGAACAGAATTCTAAAGAGTCTCTCTTGCAGCGGGGTGCCGTTGAGTATTGGGTGTTGTGTTGGAGAAGGGAGCTGTCGGGTACTCGGTGTTGTATTGGAGACGGACGCTGTTGAGTACTGGGTGTTTTGTTGAACGCGGAAGTACGGTGAACGGGCGGCGGGGGGGCTGACGGGCGGCGGCTGGGCGGGCGGTCTGGCGGGCGGGCGGGCGGGCGGATCGGGAATTGAAGAGAACTCCTAAGGGTTCTCTCCTGCAGCGGGATGCTGTTGAGAACTTGGTGTTGCGTTGGTGACGGAGGCTGTTCAGTGCCCGGTATTGTGCTGAAGACCAATTCGAAGCGACGAAGTGGGCGCGGTTCGGGCGGGCAGGTTCCCTCGGCCTTGTCGAAGTGGACAAGGATGCCGATCCCGCCAGCCGAGGTGGGTGGAGAACATCTGCGGGTCGAGCGGGCAGTCGCGTTTGGTCTGCGCCGGGGAGTTGCAGGCGAGCTAGAAGTGCCCCGTCGAGCTCGCGAGGAGCATGAGGTTCTCCAGCGCGCCATGCATCTCCTGCAGCGCGATGACCACTCGTTGGCGAAAGAGTCGGGGAAGATGACGGAGCTTCGCATGTCTACGAACGCCAGAGCGTCCACAAGCTGCTTGGATGTTTTAGAAAACAATGCTGAAACCATCCGCCGCCTGTTTGATGAACCACGGCCACCATCTCGTGCTAAAGCAACTGCGCAGCTGAGAGTGGGTCCGAAAATGCGGTGGCGAACTCGGTAGGGATGGGGTGCTGATGGTGGTCGCCAATGCCGAGAGCATGCGCAGCTTCTGGCCAGCGCGCAGTAGTAGGATGGTCGACAGAAGTGCCAGCCATGAGCTGAAACAGCGCGTCCACTTTGTGCGAGATGTACCCCTTGGAGCGGTGCGCGCGCACCTTGCCGACGTCGGCCTTGGACTGCAGGATCTTTGCGAGTTTCTTGATTTGTACTTCTCTGCGTGCCATATTTGGGCTCTTGTCCCCACTGACATAAAGAGCGCAAGGAAAAACAACCCACCATGATTTTGAAGTCCGGCCAGGTCTTGCCAAAGCGACGAGCTTCGTGAAGTCTTCGGGCTCTAGGTTCGGCGACGAGGGTGCCTCCTGTGACCGAGAAGGAATGCCTCTGTTGAAGGCGATGTGGGCGGGGTCCACCTCGGCGGCTTTGAACCGATCGGCGAGCGGGGCACGTAGCTCAGGCTCAACCATGGAGACAGCGCGTCCGCACAAGAACGTGACAGGGTCGGGCTCGCGGTCCCAGATGCCGAGGGAGGCGAAGTCGATGGATGGCGGACGGCCTTCGGCTGCTGCGACCACTGCTTCGAGTTTGGCGACCGAGTCTTTGAGGTTGCTATTGATCTGCTCCGCGCGGTTCATCCTCTGCTTGACCATGAACACCTCTCTCTCTCTCTCTGTCCGCTCGCTCTTTCCTGTGAGCTCCTTCGCGATGGCGGTGGCTGGCTGCGTGAGATTTGGCGCGGGTTGCTTCTGCGGTGCTTTTTCCTGCGGCTTCGACGCGGCGTGCCGCTGGTCTGACTTGTTCTGACAGGGTGTCCTCGAGCTGTTAGCGGACGTGTACAGAGAGGGCTTCTGCTCCGAGCTTTGACGCTGACGCTGCCCATGGGTCCAGTCCGTTGCCAGCGGCTCCTTTGAGGGCCCCAGCTGCGGCCGCCGATTTCTTACTTTCATCCTCGGCACGCACGGCGGAAAGAGGTGGCCCGCGCCAGCCACTGAGAAAGGAATCTGCACGTGGATATGGAAGGATATGTAGGCCAACATCGCGGGCGCAACGTGGCGCAATTGGGTCCTGAGCTGTCTCTGGGCCACGGGTCTCCGCCCCCTGCCGCCAGGCTGAAACATCTTGAGCCAACGTGGATGCGGAGGAGGAGGAGGAGGACCTGCCGCCGTTCTGGGCTCGAGGGCGGGGCCGCTTGCGCTTGCTCCGCGCGGCTTCCACGGCAAGGCCGGCGTGCGCGCCAGGCGGCCGCTTCTTGAAGCGTCGGGGAATTCGGATGCAATCCAGAAGTCTGGCGCGCGGCGGCCGCCCGCTCAGGAAGCTCTGCGCCTTTGGGCGGCTCTGTTGCGCAGTGGCCCGCCGCGCGTCGTGCAGCTAATTCCGACTGGCGCCCCGGTCGCAGTGCTGCGCGGCGACGCAGCCCTCGCCTCGAAGCGGGCAGCGGCCCCCCTCGTCATTCCTGGCCAGAACATGCGAATGGGCTTCAGCGTCGTTCTGCCCCCGCTCGTAAAGGCATTTAGGTCCGCGCGAGGACCGCGCCATCATTGGAGCAGATGCGTGGTGGATCGCCAAATCCTTTGAACTGTGGGGCGACCGGCTGCGCTCGCACTGCGCGTTTTGTTTTGGGGGCGATATGACAGCCATCAGCGTGTCAAAGGGTATGCCAGATCCCCGCGCGTAGCGTGTGTGGTGGGAGCTATCCACGAATTGCTGTGCCGTTGCGACATCAGGACGTGGTTCGAACTTGTGCATGCTCAATCAGATCCGCTTGATCCAGCCTCGCGCGACGACGGCGAAGCCGCGCTTCGCAGGTTCGGGGCGGAAGTGGCGACTGTCTCGCCGACGCTCTCCGTGAACCTCGGCCGCTTCTGCGGAGAGTAACCCGGCGCGCGCGTAGCAATAGAACATGTCTCGTCTCGTCTTTGTTTTTCGCATCCTCCTCCACCTTAGCTTCCTCTACCTCCCCCCTCCCCCCATCCCCCCCCTCCCCGGCCCCTCTCCCCCCCCTGCGCCATGGCCTCTCCATGCCCCGCCCCCCCCGCTCCCGGGGGGGGAACGGGGGTCGTCGGGTCCGCGCGGCGTGTCCGCCGGCCTCTGGAGGCCCGCCGCCGTCCGTTCATAAAGGTGTTGCGGGGTTTCCTTGCCGGCGGGGTTTGAGGAGGGGTCGCGCGTTTCCCCTGCTGGGAGAGAAGGCGCCACATGGCGCGGGGGGGGGGCGCGCCCGCGGATTCCTCTCCAGAGCGTTCGCCGGCGCGCCGGGGCGGGCGGGCGCGGGGCGCGCCGCCCGCCTTCCCAGAGCGCAGCTTCTTCACTTTATTAATGGTTTGGTGATCATGATTATGTTTATCTATATCCTGACACTTACATTGAATCATTGTCACGTTTATTGCATCAAGTTCGCAGCCCCACGTCTTAATCAAATATTCCTCAATGCACGTTGCACCCAACGAAATGCACCTACAACGTTGCGTCAAGACGACAAAGTTCGACCCTCATGCGTTTCTAGACTGAGGGGGGGGGGCGCGTGGCCGAGCTGGCAAGGAAAGTCATTGCCCTCGTTCCCCCTTCCGCCCCCCTGCTGCGCGTGGGTTTGTTTTCGATCGCTGTTTGTTGTTGCCCTTGATGTCGCTGTTGGTTTCGGCGGTCGCGGGGGGTTCGGGGTCGGGGCAAAGGGCGGGGGGCGCGGGGCCGACCGCCCCAGGTGCCGATCGAATTTTCGCGGGCGATGTTTTCCTAGGAGCGCGCCCGCCAACGAACAGTAATCGTTGGGGGCGCCGCCCGCAAAGTTTTTTCGCAGCAGCGGCTCCAGCCTCAGAACTATTGAAAGCCAGCGCTCGGCCTGAACAGTTCCCTGAACGTGCGCCGCGCATTTGCCGTGCACTGGCGTTTTCTACGCCTAGTGACCCTCGAATTTAGGATTTGCCATCGCCGCCTGATCTCGGATATGCATTGCAGCGCGCCCTCTAGGTCGGACTTGCCACCGCAGGATATGTTGCCCAGAGCCCATCCCCGAAGACGCTGGAGCGCAATCCCAAAATCGTCGATCACTTCCCCCACCTGGCGCAGATCGTCGTCGGGCATGAACCTGGGATACCTCTCCATCAACGAATAAAGCTCCACTAACTTTGATGCGACCTGCCCAGTATCAGCGCGCATTTGCCCATCAGCTGAAATTATTCAACAGCCAAGCTTGCGAAAAATGGGGCTGCCGCCATGGCGTCGGTCCGTGGAGCTCGGCCCCGCCATCATCATGTTTGAAACTCTGGGGAAGGATGTTCGGAATTATGTGTGAACCTGGGTGTTGTGCGTAGAGCCCATCCAGCTTGAAGTTGGTGGTATTCAGCCTCTGTTGCCGGTTATTGCCCAAGCGCCTATCTGCGACTAACTCCGCCAGCAACGAGCCAAACACGAAAGCGCCAACCCCCTTGCAATCGAGCGCATGCTTGACGTCTACATAGCAGAAATACTTCCTATAGAAAACGCTGTCGACTAGTGGGTGACTGGGGAGATTACATCGGGCTCGGCATTGTTCCAGGGCCATTGCCGACCCCCCCCCCCTCCACGCCGCGCACCTCCTCAGGCCGATCCAAGGTCGCCCGCTTCGGTCCGCGAGGCATCCGCTGCATGCTTCGTTAGTCCTTTTATGGTCTTCCAGCCCCCATTCGACGCCCCTCACACGTTCGCCACCTCTCGGCAAAAGAGCCGAGCGAACTTCCAGCGACCCCCATCGGCGAAGCCTGTGCGGGCCGCGGGGCAACCATTTACAACTCCAGTAAGCAAGGCTGCAAAATCTGCCGGCAGCCCTGTCAACATGGGCGCGTTATCAGATGATTCAGCGCGCTTGCGCTTGATGTATGTGTCAGATAGGAAGCGAGGAACTTTTTCACTCCCTGAAGCAAGAACTCCACCGGAAGACATGCAGTCCGCACTCAGCCTAGTCGTCACTGGCCCAGCGTCTTCGCGCAATGATGAAGGAATGCAGTATTGCAGTTCGTCTTTTTTCACAGCGCTCAATGTTGCGCGTTCTCTCACATTGCGTTTTCAGACGGTGGGAGCGGTCCAGGGTCGGCCCCGAACAATTGTCCGACGTGCGTTGTATAATGTCGGTGAATTGCTTGTATACAGGAACTCGGAAGCATACAACGCGAAGCAGCTTCCCCCATGCTACCTGGCATGCGTCTGATCTCACCCAAGACCTACGTTCTGTATTCCAAGAGTGCCATGGGGCCCCCGCGAGCATGCCCCCCCCCCCCCTCCCGACTTGCGCCAAGCGAATTACCTTTGGATGGTTCAAACCGTCTTGACTTGCATCCGACATCGTTTCTAGCAGCCTAGATGCGGATGTCGCCAGAGCTCCATGACAGCAGCTGCCGCCGACATAAGTGTGACATAGTGTTTTGATCAACAGGTTCGACGTCATCCACTGCCGCCCGTCGTCGCCGGCCGCCTCGCCGACGTTTCCGAGCGGCCTCGATTGGCCCCCAAGGCCGAATCAACATCCAGAGAAGCAAAGCACACGCTCTAGTGCAAACCGCCAAGTTGCGCGCGCGAGTCGCATGAAATTGACAGAGAACCTACATGGCTACGACGACGGCGGCGACGGCGGCGTGCCATTTTGCCTTGCGGCCCAACATGTTTCTAATCAGCTTTGATCATGGTATTACCTGGTGCTGATGATGGTGGCGCGCCCGTTGGTGGCACTACGAATGCGCGCCAGTCCCCTCAAGCTTCGCGACCCCAAGGGCGGGGTGACGGGGCCCAAAGGCGGGCCCCAAAGAGGGGGCGCATTGAAGGGCGGAGCCCAAGGATGGGGGCCAGGAGCTCCAGGAAGGGAGGCCCATGCGGGGTTCCAGGCGGGGGCCGAGGGCAAGGTCGATGATTCGAAACATCAGATGCCGTTTGTTTTCCCGAAGGCGGGACCTGCGAAACCGTTTTCGACGCGAAAGCCCGCGGGCCCCTGTGGCGGCTGACGGAGCATCCATTTGCCACAGGGCGCGTGCGTTTCTCGCCACGTCGTCGCACCGTAGCGGAACGATGCAAATCTGTCCCAGAGTGCACTTGATAAGCACAACGCTGCAAGGTGGGGCCTCCAGAGTGGGGGGGGCCAGAAGGCGGGCCCCGAAGAGGAGGCGCCTTGATGGGCGGGGCCCAAGGATGGGGACCAAGGGGCCCCAGGAAGGGAGGCCCGGGGGGGGCCCGGCGCGGGGGCCGCTTATCTCCGATTGCAAAACGCTTTGCAGCGGGGGGGGGGGGGGGGATTGGCGAGCGACGGGCCCCCGATCAGCCTTCCGATCCAATCCCGCGCGCATTGCGGGCAGTCATTGTTTGGGGAAGAAGTAAGATACCCCTGAGTGGAAGCGCGGTTGTGGATATATGTTTCCGGGTTGTCGATTTGGTCATCCTTGCGAAACGGTTGTTTTTTTGTAGATTCGGCACGCGCGTGCGACGACGCGCGACTGTGCAACTTGTCAGGGCTTTTGTCTGGGATTTCCAAACGTTGCTGGTTTTTGATGAAGGGGAGCGCTCGCATCGTCGCATTTGACAGGGATGAAGGGGGGGGGGGGGGGGGGGGCGATGCCGGCTTGGCTGGGATGCCAAGAGTTCATATTCACAACGAGCGAGGGACATGGTCATATGCATCGTGTATTTTCTTAGGGGGGGCGATGAACCCAAGGGGGGGGGGGGGGTCACATGTGTGTTTTCTTTCAAATAGACACGCAATGGATATTGCATGTGGTGCAATCTATGTTGTTCAATTATTCGCGCTTCGCGCGTCCCCATCAGGTGGAGCGGCGATGCCGCTTAACGTCGGGGGCGGTCTTTTGGCGTCTTGTCGCCTCGCTGTTGGCGCTATGTCTGGCGTCGCCACTGCTCCTTCGCCGCGGCCTCCGCCGTCGCGCCCCCCCCCCTGCGCGGACGTCCGCCGTCTTCGCGCGCGCGGTCTCACGGCGGCCCTTCGGCGATCCGGAGTCTTCCGTTGAGCGCCTGCGCGTCGCCTTCGTCCCCCTCGACTACGCGATGGCGGTCTTCGGGTATAAGGGCCTGTTCCCCCCTGCCATTTTGGCGCCGCGCGCGGGCTTGGTGCACTTCCCGGCCCCCCCCACCCGCCGGGCGCGGCGCAATCCGCCCGTGCGCGCGCGGCCCGAATTAGATCGTCGCTCGCGGCTGGCGGCTTTCTGACGGCGCGCGGCTGCGCCGCGTCGCTCGCGGACCAGAGAAGCACCCCCGCCAGCCCAGTCAGAAGCCCTGCCCATGAGAGCTGACAGGAAAAGGGGCGAAGAGACACACCCGGGGAAACAAGGCGAGCAACCGGGGCGGGCCGAGAGATCTCCGGGAGCAAGGGGGCGGCCTTGGAAGGCCTCGCCGGGCCATCGCTGCGGGCCGCGCGGGGGCGAGGGGGAGAGGGGGGGGAGGGGGGGGGCGTGGGCGAGGAGGACGAGGAGGAAGAGGAGAAAGCGGACGAGGACGAGGGCGAGGGGGGCGAGGACGAGGTGGACAAGGACTAGGGCGAGGAAGGCGCGGGCGTGGATTCCTAGAGGTATTATTGCGGCTGCTGCTGCCGGCACTTTCCGGGAGTTTCGGGGGCCCTCCGAGAACCCTCTTGGGGTCATCTTGGAGGCCATGGGTTGCAGGGTGGGGGGTGCCGAACCGCTTCTTGAGGCTTTCTTTTGAGCGCTCTTGGAACGGTCTTGGAGCCGCCTGGAGCATCTTGGGAGCCATGTCGAGCCAGCTCGGGCTATCTGAGCCATCTTGGAGGTCATCTTGGGTTCTCTGAGGCCGCTCGGGGGCCTCTCGGGGCCGTCTCGGTGCCCTTTTGGGACCTTCTTGGGGCCCTTTTGGGGCCCGAGAGGGGCTGTCTTGGGGCTCTCTTGGGGGCCCTGGGGCGCCCCTTGGGGCCGTCTTGGAGACCATCGATCAAAGGAGGGGGGGTCTTTGATTTGCCCCCCCCACCCCACCCCACCCACGCGCGCACGCGCGCGCGCCCCGCCCCGCCCCGCCCCCTTCGGGGGCCGCGATCCTCGCGAGGGGCGTCGCGCTTTGGCCTTCTCAGGGGCCGAAGAAAGGACCCTCTGACACATCGCGGGGCGCCCCGTCCAGGTCTAGGGGGGGGCAGGGAGAGGGGCGGGCCCTGCCCCGAAGGGGAAGCAGGGTTTGTGGAAGAGGAAATAATGACATCGCTTGGCCACCTGTCGCCCAGAGGGCCGGTGGGAATAGTTTCCGCTCGCAGTGAATTGTCCGGCCCGCTGTTCGCGCAGTCGCCCCGCCCGCCCACCCGCAACTTGGTTTGCAAACCCCATGCGGCGGTGATTGCGGCGAGCATGGATTTGGCTGGCGCATCTCTGCTGCCGCGCATGCTCGCGCATTCTCGCGCGCGCAGCGGCCAGATAGTTCGGCGCTGCAGACGCGGCCGCAGTGGCGCTGACCGTTGGGCACCTCCCAGCGGGCGCTTCAGTGCGAGTCGGCGACTTGGGCGGGCGTGGTAGCATGGTGACGTCGACGGCGGCAGACGCGATGATGATGGTTGCGATGCTGGTGGTGATGCTGACAACGATGGCGACAGGGCCAGTGGCGGCGCCGGTCCTGGTCGCGCCGACGACGACGACGGCGCCCTCGCGCCGGCGATGCAGGCATTGGAAGGAGTTCGACATGCGCGCGCGGCCGACGCGCGAGAGTGGCCCGCATGGCACTATTTGACACGGGTCGCCCCCCCCAAACCCCAGCACGCGCGCCAGGGCGATCGAATGATTTCGACGCGCGGCGCGAGTTGACCGTTTGGCCGAATCTAATGCGAGGCTTGAAAACAGCTGGTCCCGCTTAAGAACTCGCAGGAGTACGATCGCAATCATGTTTGAAAACTGGCGTTGGAAACCATATGTTTGCTGCGTAGTTTCGTGGCGCTCGGCGGTGGCATCCTCGCGAAACCAGAGGATCCTTTGTTGGGGGATTTCCGCATGCGCGCGCGACGACGCGCGCGACGACGCGCGCGCGTGCACTTGGTCCCGTTGTTTTGCTGCGGATTCTTGCGACACCACGCGCACGATGGCGCTGGGGCAATTCCGACGCGCGCGCGCGAGAGGCCCGCTTGGTATAACCTTATCAACATGTCGAATCATGTTTTGTGAAAGAAATTAATACTAGTGAAAAAACCAACCAGGGCTATATGGCTAGGGGGCTATAGGGCTATTAAGCTATAGGGTTATAGAGCTATGGGCTATAGAGTTGTAGGGCTATTGGGCTATACAGGGCTATACAGGGCTATAGGGTTGTAGGGCTTAGGGCTATAGGGCACCCCCGGGCGCCCCCTGGCGCGCCCGGGCACTTGGGCACCCGGGCGCCCCCGGGCGCCCCCCGCGCACCCGGGCCCCGGGCACCCCCGGGCACCCGGGCACCCGGGCGTGCAGCGAAAATCGGCGACAAACCTAACCAAACCATATGAATCCGCTAGGGCCCCTACAGAGGCAAGTTTTGATTGGGGGAAAAAATCGCAAGAGCCCGAACGCAAGGTGCGTTTTGAAAATTCGCTGTTGCGAAGCCATGTTTTTTGTTGTTGCTCTTGGTCGGGGCGCTCGATTTTAAAGTTGCTTCGAAACTTCAGTTTTTTTTTTTCGAGCGACCCCGGCATGCGAGTGCGAAGACGCGCGCGCGCGCTTCGTCCAATTTGTTGCAATGGACTCTTGCAAACTTATGCTTTCTGATCAACGAGTGCGCGCATCGTACTTCTGCAGAAATGAAGGGGGATCCGGCATCTGCCTGCCTGGGGTGGTATGTGTTCATTCTAGGATGGGCGATGGGGCATAATCATTTGTACATGGCAATGCGCAACGACGGCCCGTTAAAGAGAAGCTATGCGGTGCAGTCTTTTCGGTGCAAACTATGTTGTGCAATTTATTTTTGTTCGCAGTGGGTCGTCCACTCCACTGTTCGCGGAAACGCGCGCCCACCCACTCGCAACTTGGCTTGCAGACCTCACGCGGCGGCGATTGCGATGAATGCTTGGCGCTGGCTGGTGCATCTCCGCGGTCGCGCCAGCCCGCGCGCGCGCGCGGCGGCCAAGTAGTTTGGCGCGATCGACGCGGCCGCGGTGGTGCTGACCGCTTGGCATATCCTGGCAGGCACCTGAGTGCGCGTCGGCGACTTGGGCGGGCGCGGCATCATGGCGACGTCGACGCTTGTAGACGCGATGATGATGATCGTAGCGATGTTGGTGGCGATGCCGGCAGCGACGACGGCGCGGCCAGTGACGGCGCCGATGCCGATCGACGACGATGACGGCGTTTTCGCGTCGGCGATGGAGATTTTGAAAAGAATTCGACATGCGCGAGGCAGACGCGCGAGAGTGGCTCGCCTCGTGGCACTTGAAACGGACCGTGCCACTCCAGCACGCGCGCGCGGGCGTTCGAACGATTTAGACATGCGCGCGCGAAGCCCGTTTAGTAGCGTGTTATGAAAAGTTTGAAAGATAATGGTTTTCTCAAGAATCTGCAAGATCGCGCGCGCACGCGTTTGTTGAACATCCGTGTCGCGAAGCCATTTGATGTTGTTTTTGTTTGTTGTTTGGATGCTCCATTTTGACGTCTTTCCGAAGCCGATGGTTTTTGGTGTTTCCGGCATGCGCGCGCGACGACGCGCGCGCGTGCACTTCGTTGCAGTTTTTGCAAGTGGTTCTCACGACGGCACGCGTGCAAGGGCGGTCGAACGATTTCGACATGCGCACGCGAAGCCCGTTTGGTATTTGTTTCAATATGGTTTTCCTGGAAATTCGCAAGAGCGCGCATGTTTTGTGTGTTCGTTGTTTTGAACATCCGCGATGCAAAACCTTATGTTCTTATATGTTTTTGACAGTCGATTTCCTTCCGAAGCCGAGAGTTTTGAAGGATTCCGGCATGCGCGTTCGACGTCGCGCGCGTGCGCACTTCGTCACATTTGTTGCAAAGGACCCCTGAGAACTTATGATATTTTGATGATCGAGTGTGCCCGCGTAGCATTTGTTCCAAAGGATGGCGGGGGGGGGCGATGCCGGCCTAGCTCGGGTAGTATGAATTCAATGGTCGGATGGACATTGGGTCAGAATCCGATGCGTTTCGCATCGGTTCCCAGGGGGTCTGTAACCCGGGGGGGGAGGTGGTAGAACCTATTTTTGTGTTAGATAGGAGATTGCATGCGGTGCAAGCTCTGCATTGCAACATGTGTGATGCAACCTGCGTTGTGCAGCTTATGCGAAGCCGTCTACGTGGTGAGATCTATGTGGCGCACTTCGCCCTGCCGGACTCGGAGTTGTCAAATCTATTATTCGCGCAATCGTTCCACCCGCCCACCCGCGCTTGAGTTTACAAAACCCATGCGCCACCGATTGCGATGACAGCTTGGCGCTTGCTGGCGCATCGGCGCGGCCGCGCTAGCGCGCAAGCTCGCGCGCAGAGCGGCCAGCTGCTGACCTCTGGGGACTTCCCAGCGCGTCCCGTCATCCGCGCTAAGGCGCGGTCACTTCAGTGCGAGTCGGTGGCTCGGGCGGTCGCGGTATGATGGTGACGCCGACAACGGCGGATGCGATAATTATAGTAGCGATGCTGGTGACGAGGATGACAATCACGACGAAAAGCCCATTCACGGCGCCGATGCTTATCACGCCGATGACGATGATGGTGTCCATGTCAGGGTTAGGAAGGTTTTGGGCCGATTTCTACATGCGCGCGCGGCGAAGGCGCGCGAGTGACCCGCATGTGACTTCGCAACAGCGCGAACGTTAAATTGTTGGGGCGAACTCGTGTTGCAAAACGGTTAGTTTTTATGCGTTTCGGGACGTTCGTTTTTGAGTTCCCTGCCAAGCACATGGTTTTGGTACGTTGCGGCATGTCGCAAGCACTTGTTGGACATAAAGTATGTTTGATATTCGATTGCGCACATGATTTTAGCTGGCGAGGATTAGTGTGGGCGGGGGCGAACCAGGCCTGGTTGGGATGCGTTGAATTCATCATATGTCGAATGAACGATTGGGCAGAAACGCGTGCAAATTGCACATCCCCGGGGTGGACATAGAGACCATCATATGTGCGGCACAATCTACGTGCAGCTGTACATGTCGTGCAACACACGTTGTGCACTTTATGTTGTGCAGCGTACGTTGTGCAATTTATGTGGCGCAGTCGATGGTACAATCTACTTTGATTGCCTTGAAGCTGTGCTCTCCACTGCTCGTGCAAACACCCCACCCTCCCACCCGCAACTTGGCCGCAAGACCTCTTAAGACCTTGGCGGTAGGTACCAAATGGCACTTGGCAACGACACCGACGCCGACGACGACAGCGACAACGACGACGACTACGACGATGCCGACGACGACTATGACGACACTGACGACGACTTCGACGACGACGACGACACCGACGACGACGCCGACGCCGACGACGACGACGATGACGACGCCGACGACGACGACGGCGACGACGACGACGACGACGACGACACCGACGACGACGACGACGCCGACGACGACGACGACGATGACGCCGACGACGTCGCCGACGACGACGACGCCGACGACGACGACGACGACACGGACGACGACGACAACGACGACGACGATGACAACGACGACGACGCTGGCGACGACGACGACGACGTCGACGACGACGCCGACGACGACGAAGACGACGACGACGACGTCGCCAACGAAGACAATGACGACGACGAGGCAGGAGGGAGGACGACGACGGCGACAACGACGACAACGACGACAACGACGAGGGAGGAGGGAGGACGGCGACGACGCGAACGACGACGAAGGAGGAAGGACGGCGACGCCGACGACGACAACGACGAGGGAGGATGGAAGACGATGACGACGACGACAACGACGACGGCGACGACGACGACGACGGCGACGAAATAGGAGGGACGACGACGAGGGAGGAGGAGGAAGGACGATCACGGCGACAACGACGACGGAAACGATCACCACGCCAAAGAGGATCACGACGACGAACACGAGGAACGACAGAGGACGACGTAGGCGACGACGACGGCGACGCGGGAGGAGGGAGGACGGCGACGACGACGATGACGACGACGGCGCAAGAGCGCGCGCGCACGCTTTTGTTGACAATCCGTGTTGCGAAACCTTCGGTTTTTGTATGTTTTTCGGACACACGATTTTGAACTCCTTCCGAAACCGATGGGTTTTGAAGGATTTCGGCGTACGCGCGCGACGACGCCCGCGTCTGCACTTCGTCCCATTTGTTGCAGAGGATTCTCGCGACGGCGCACGCGCAAGGGCGTTCGACAGATTTCGACATGCGCGCGCGAAGCCCGTTTAATAGTATTTGGCGAAATCTTGAAAAACCGATGGTTTTCTTAAGATTTTGCAAGAGCTCGCGCGGAAGTTTTTGTTAGCAAATCAGTGTTGCGAAACCCTGTGTTTTTGTATGTTTTTGTTTTTGGTAACTCGATTGCGAAATCTTTCCGGCACCGAAGGTTTTTGAAGGATTTCGGCATGCGCGCGCGACGACGCGCGCGTGTGCACTTCGTCCCATTTGTTGCAAGGGATTCGTGAAAAAGTGCGATGGTCGAACAATACATGTCACCGCTTAGTGTTTGTTACAAGGGAACTTCAGGGGGGGAACCCGGCTGGCCTGGGACATTGTGATTTCATATTTGGGATGGACATGTGGTCATAATCATATGTGATTTTACATACCCGAAAGGCGTAGCGATAACGCCGGGGGGGTGGTTAAGTCTATTCTGTTTTCAGAAGATGAGAATCAACGGGGTGCAACCCGTGTTGTGCAAACTATGTTATGTTTTCGTGCAATCGGTTTTGTGCATGCTACGTCGCGCAATCCATGTTGGCAATGTGTGTTGTGCAATATGGATGCCCGTCGCCTGGGCCTGCCTGTTGGTCTAGCAGCAACATAGCCGCCAGACCGGCTGACAGGCCCAGACGACGGGCGGTGACGAGGCGGCGACGTCGCGGCGACAGCGGCAACATAGCCGCAAGACCAGCAAGCAGGGCCAAACGACGGGCGGCGACGGGGCCGCGACGGGAAGACGACGGCGGCAACATAGTCGCAAGAGCGGCAAACAGGCCCAGACGACGGGCGGCGACGAGGCGGCGACGGCGGCGATGGTAACATAATAGCCGCCAGAGCGGCAGACAGGCCCAAACGACGGGCGGTGACGAGGCGGCGACGGGGCGGCGACGGCGGCAACATCGCCGCCACACCAGCAGACAGGCGCAGTTCGTTAGAGCAGAAGCAAGGATTCCCATGTGCAAGCGCTGTTCAGGGAAGAAACAAGAGCCCTTAAGTGCCAACACTGTTTGGGATATACAGCCCTGCATGATTATCCCACATGCTGGGGGCCAGTGACCTAGATAGTCACGTTCTGGCCACAGCGCCTCGCGACCTCTTGGCCCATCCAGCGCCGCAAGAGCTCGCTATCCCGACAGGCACGCATGGGGCACAAGGGACAGAGAATCGAACAGACTCCTCCTCCGACTTCATCCTCGTCCCTCCCTCCCTCCTCCCTCCCTCCCTCTGCCGAACGACGCTGGCATTTGAGATCGTGCACGTTGTAAGTTCCATCCTTGTGCCTTCACGGGGGACCCCTCGCGGCGCAGATATGCTCATTGCGCCCGCTTTTTGCCTTCCCCTCCCTCTGCCTGCCCCTCCCCTCCCCCTCCCCTCCCCCTCCCTTCCTCTTGTCTTGCGCCCCCCCCCCTCCTGCCGAGGCCACTGGGGTCTGTGCTGCTTGCCGGCCTGGGGATGGGCCTGTCGCTGGCCGCCCCGGGGTGGCGGAGAGCAGGGCGAGGGGGATGAGGGCGAGGACGACAAGGACGGCGACGAGGAGGCGAGGAGTAGGTCGAGGAGGAGGAGGATCAGGATCAGGAGGATGAGGATCAGGAGGAGGAGGAGGGAGAGGAGGAGGAGGAGGTGGAGGACCAGTTAAACCCAAGAGGCATCACGATGTTGGAATCAACCCTCCCTCCAAGCTTCCCCTTCATAGGCCCCTACAACGGTTCATGTGTGTTGAGCGGCCCGAGGCAACGAGTGAAAATCAGTCTCACTAAAACAGCCCGAAAAAACTCCACCAAACAATTTTCAAAATCCGAGCAATTAAAAATGTTATTTTTTGATAAGCCCCCTTTATGGGGCCCGTACTTCATGCATGTAATCCGAGCGGGTCAGGGTTGAATATGGGGGAATATCAGGCGGGAGGCTCGTCTGTGGGTGAATTGCGAGGAAGTCTCAGGCGGGAGCCCTCTCCCTATTGGGCCCGAATTTGTATTCGAGCGGGTCATCCTTGAATTGGTAATAATTGTCGTCACTTTTGGGCAACAGGCTTTTTGTGGAGGTCGGAAAGGGGTGCAGTATAAAGGGGCGTGGTACCAATCGTGGAAACGGCGATGTGATCGACGATCGAGAACATCGCTAGGTTCAGCAGTGGCACCACACCCCTTTATACCACGCCCCTTCTTACCTCCAGATTTTCACCTTGGGTCGTTTTTGACGGTCCTGAGGTCTGACCAGGGCCCCCAGGGGCAGAACAAAGCAACAAAGAACGCCGGCTGCGTTTTTTTCACGACGCGAGGGGGTCTGGGAATGGAGGTTGGCCAATGTGCGCACGCGGCCGATTTTCCGGGCGCCCCGAGCCCTTCGCGAGACTTTCTTGTCTTGGCCTGGCTCGGACGACAGGGGTAGGCTGGCACGGCAGGTTCGCCCTCTCCCTATGGGGCCCGCGCGGGTCATCCTCGAACTTGTAATTGTCGTAACTTTTGGGCTCCTGAGGGTTGAATACTGGAGATGTATCAGGCAGGGAGGCTCGTCTGTGCGTGAATTGCGAGGAAGTCTCAGGCGGGAGCCCTCTCCCTATGGGGCCCGCATTTGATGTTTTTAATCCGAGCGGGTCGTCCTCGAACGTGTAACTTTCGACACTTTTGGGCTCCCGAGGCCTGAATATGGGGGTAGTATCAGCCGGAAGGCTCGTTTGTGAGTGAACTGTGAGGAAGGCTCAGGCGGGAGCTCCCTCCCTATGGGGCCCGCGCCTTTCGTGCTCCCTCCAGGTCGTACTCCGGCGCGCTTTTCCTTTGGGTCGTCCCCCGCCGCGTATCTTCCGGGACGCATGTCGTGCGCTTCCTTTGGGTCGTGTTCCGCACGAGGAGGAGGAGGAGGAAGGAGGAGGAAGGAGGATGCAGGACGAGAAAGAGAAGCAGGAGGAGGAGGGGGAGGAGGAGAAGGAGGAAGCAGAGGGCGAGAAGGACGAGGATGATACGAAGGAAGAGGAGTGCCCTAGGAGGCCCCAGGATGTCCCGGGAGGCCCAGAAGGCTCCAGGAGACCAAGAGGCCCCAAGAGTCTCCAGGAGGAGGCAGGAAGCCTAAGGAGGAGGCAGGAGGAGGCAGGAGGAGGGGGAGGCGGAGGAGGAGGGGGGGGAAAGTGGAGACGATGAAGAGGAGGAGGCGGAGGGGGGAGAGGGAGAAGAGGAAGATGGAGAGGGGAGGCGGAGGAGGAGGAGGAGGATCAGGAGGAAAAGGAGGAGGAGGAGGAGGAGGAGGAGGAGGAGGAGGAGGGGAAGGAGGGAGAGGGAAAGCAGCAGGAGGAGGAGGACGCAGGAGGCAGGAGAAGCAAGGGGAATGGGGGGAGGAGGCATAACGGGCATAACGAGGAGGAGGAGGAAAAGGAGGAGGAGGAGGAGGTGGTGGTGGTGGAGGAGGCAAGGGGAGGAGGCAGGGAGGAGGCAGGAGGAAAAGGAGGAGGCAGGAGTAGGTGGGAGAAGCGAGGGGGCAGGAGGAGATCCCCAGGCAAGCTAAACAGATTCTCATGTGGGGTCCACCCGTCGGAGTAATTTCCCTCTAAAGTACTATGCAGAGCTCCCTTTGCCTTCTAAAGTAATGTGCAAAGCTCCCGGCCGGTGCTGCGGGGACGACGTTAGGGAGAGGTGGGCCTTGGGCGCAGGGGGCCACTGGGCGAGCCAGCGGCAGCCTCCGTGCCGCATCTGCGCGGCGGCCAGCTGCCACACGCGCGCCGTCGCGCGCTTGGAGGGGGGGGGGGTCGAGCCGTGCTGACAGCTAGCTTTCAAGGCCGGGCGTGTCCCTCTACAGGAGGAATACTCAAAAATATTCAAAAATAGTATGAGTATTATTTTTCTTCTGTTTTTGACTATTTTGAATACTTGTTTGAATATGTTAGATTTGTCGTCCAAAACCCGACTCCAGTTGAGCGGAAGATCGGGACAAATCGGAACCAGAGATTATGGGAGAGTTCCAAAGACAAATAGAACGCCGAATTGTGGAGCGCAGCGCGCGCATTCGCAGAAGTTCCCCAAGGACATTTCGAGGGCTTGAGGAGCCCAAGTAACACATGGGCGCTCCATTAAATTGTTAAGGGCGGGCAGAAAAGCTGGTGTGCACGAGCCTTGGGAGCGGGTGCACGGCTTGCACGGGGGGCACAGTAGGTTTGCGTTTCAGGGACTTGGGCGCTGGCCGATGCGTTGATGGGGGGCCCGAGAGTGCGTCGCACATATTACGCCTGTGGCGCCATGGAGGCCGCATGTGCGGTTGCAGTGGGGCGGGCGCCCCGCCGCGCGCACCGTGGCGACAGCTCTCTCGGGCGCCCGCCCGCCGCCGTGGACGTAGTGGACCCAGATAGTCTCGCGGTCGGCGCGCGGCGGGTCGGCAGCCACGACGCTGGCGGCCTGAAAATGCTTCGAAAGTGTTTCTCCCCGAGCCCGGGGCTATTGTACGTTTTCGGTGGCACGCGCAGCTCGGAGAAGAATTGCCCTGTCCGTCGGCGGCCAGTTGGCTGTCGTCGCGCAGAAGTACCGGCGGATGGCGCGGTCCACGCTCAGCGCAGAGAGCGTGTCCATGAGCGTGGACTCGTCGAGGGGCAGGAGGAAGGACCTCGTGGTCGGGACCGGCCCGCGATGTCCATGGCCCCCACCCTGGGCGCGTGAGGGCCTGCTGGGCGCCGCCGCAGGCCGATTTCAGAGAATCTCGGGACCAGAAATCCGGGCGTGCCAAATTTCGCGGGCCGAAAAACTTTCAGAGAGTTTCGGCCAGCTCCGAGGTTTTGGGTTTATGGGAATGTTTCACGCGGGGTGGCTAGTTCAGAGATTTTCAGAGATTCTCAGAGAAGTTCGGACGCGAGAATTTGGCGCGCCCTGGTCTCTGGTTCTGTGAATATCTGAAAAGCGGTTCCTCAAGTTTTACCGGATCTCCAGGCGTCCTACTGTCAGCCAGAGACGAGCGACTGGCTGGCGCCGCGCCCGATGCTTCCGGAGTTGCGAACTCGGTCCTCGATTCCCTGGGGCCCGCGGGCCCCTGGGCCAATCGCGAGGTTGCCGAAGCCCCCGGGCGGTTGCGCGCGATTGTCTCCGAAACCGGAGTTGGGCATCCATGGTGGACGCCCGCGCGTACGCGCTAGGTGTCCGCGAGATTATTCGGTGGCGGATATTGCATGGTGCCTGGGGCCTTCCACAGACTTTCCGAGGTTTTCTCTACGGTTATTTCGGCGCGCTTCGGGAACCCTGGGGCGGCGCGGGGAAGTCGCCAAGCCGCGCGCGGGCCCTTTTTCCAATGCCTTTTTGGGCATTATCGCATTATCGCGGTGTTGCGTGGCCGAAGAGGTCACTGAGTACTGCGCTTTTTGACATTTACACGTGTTTTCCGTTGCGTTGGTTGCGTGATTGTTTTGGCGGTCCGCCTCTTGGGGCCCCCTTGGGGCCTCAAGTTTGTTTTGTTGACGTCGGGCCTCCTGGAGTGAAAGGCGCTTGGCGCTGAATTCCCTCGGGCGTGCGCGTGGCCGAATACGCGCCGTGGCCTCATCCGCGCCGGGGCGCATTTCCTCCCTCGCGAAGCCGATGGTGGCCAAGGCGTGGCAGGCCCGTTCGGCGGCGCCCCGGTGATTTGAAAAACCGAGCATGATTTTTATCCCGGTCAAACTTTGCCCGATCCTGGCTTCACTTTACGACTATAGGGGGACACGCCCGACGTAAAGGTAGCCTGCTCCTCCTCCTCCTCCTCCTCCTCCTCCTCCTCCTCCTCCTTCCTTCTCTTCCTCCTACTCCTCCTCCTCCTCCTCCTCCTCCTCCTCCTCCTCCTCCTCCTCCTCCTCCTCCGCCTCCTTCTCGTCCTCCTCCTCGTCCTCCTCGTCCGCCTCGTCCGCCTCGTCCTCCTTTTCCTCCTCGCCCTCCTCGCCCTCCCGGCAAGTCATGATGGCCTCGCACACGGTCGTATAATTATCCGTCTCTTGAGTGCACTGGCGTCGATGCGCGTACGGTCATCGACGAAACAGCGCAGGTTTAGCGGCGGTTCGCGTCGATGTGCGTCGATGTAGCGCCGAATAGCGTCGATTCGTGTCGATTCGCAGGAGCCAGCAAAATGGGATGGGCAGCCCCCATGACTTGCCACATAAGGCTGCCCGCGTCTCTTCCTTGATGTCACAGCCCGCCACGTTTTGCGTGCGATCGCGGCCGGTGCAGCAGTCACAGCGCGGCACGAGGGCAGGGTCAACCGGGCCGCCGCGGCGGACAGGCGGCAGTGGCACCTGGAAGGCCGCTGCCCGCGGCCTCTGCTGCGCGCGGCCCTTCCTAACAGGGGGGGCGGCACGGCCGGGTGGCGTTGCGCCACCTCTGCCGGCTCGCGCGGGACCGGGTGTAGACGGTCAGGAATGTTGGCTCGGCGCGGCGCGCCGCCCGGTCTGGCCCGCCACGCTTCGGTTGCGACACGCTAGCCGTTTCTCGGCCCCGCGTTGCCACAGGAGGTGTGGGGAAAGCCTGCTCCGCGGGGTGAGCAGGAGTCGGCGCGCGACGCGGGGCGTGGCGAATGGTGGTTTCAAATGGTCGGGACCGAGCTCGGGCCGAGCGGTGGTGGTGATGCTGCTGCTGATATGACGGTGGTGGTGATGAGGGCGCTGCTGGTGATGCCGTGGTGATGCTGGTGATGCTGTTGACGATGATGGTGTTGCGGCCGCGACGTCGACGGCGGCTCGCCCCCTCAGAGCAGGTCCTCGAGGTCGGCGGGGCGGTCCTGGAGGCCTCCCGCGCCGCGGCGCCGCCGCCGCGCGGCGGCGGCGACGACGCAGACCGAAGCGCACCAGCGGCCCGCGGCGGCGAAGCCTTCGCGGAGGCCTCCCTCGCCAGCGGCGGCAGCGGCGCGGCTGGCGGCGGCGGCGAGGGCGAGGCGCCGTCACCCCAGGCGCGCCTTCCTCCTCCTCCTCCTCCTCCTCCTCCTCCTCCTCCTCCTCCTCATTATCCTCCTCCTCCTCATTATCCTCCTCCTCCCCCCTCTCCCCTCATCCTCCCCGCTGCTTCCCCTCCCGCTCCTCCTCCTCCTCCTCCTCCTGCTCCTGCTCCTCCTCCTCCTCCTCTTCCTCGTCCCCCTCCTTGACAATTGGAGTCATGCGTGAAGGACAACGGTGACCGCATCATCGGCCTCCTCCCAGAGATCGCGCGCCTGTGGTCCATGTGCCGCGAAGATGCAGTTCGCTCCTGGAACCAGGAATTGCCATCATGGGAAATTCAGCCCTGAAGGAAGCCTACGACAGGGTCCTTCAGGAAGAGCTTACTGAGTACGTTCACGTGCCGCAAGGACATGGGCTCCTTGACACATCTCAGTTCTACGACAGCAGATCCTGGGTTGCCTTGGGTGAGCAGGCCCCAGACCTGGACTTCCCCACGGAGGTCCTTGGGCTGGAGCTTCTACAATGCATCGCACCACGGACCTCGAGGCAGAGCGGTAGTTACATCATACCGTTCCAGCCAACACGGTCCGTGGTACAGGGTCTTCGGTCAGGAACTCGTTTCGCCAAATTCATGACCTTCCGAGCGCTGCAGAGAATCACTCGAGTGCATCCCAGATTCCGCTACCGACTCTGGGTCGATGAATTATCCCAACGCATCCAGGAATCTCACACGGCTGTTCGTCAATGGCTCTTGCAGTGCCTCACGGACACCTGCGAGGCGCTCAAGGCGCACAGCCTCAGCATCGCCAAGAAGAGCATAGTACTGTGTTCCAGCATGGATGACGCTCGGTACGTGGTGCGCGGTGTTGCGCGACGCAGCTTCAAGGTGCAGGCCCGCACGCAGGCCAGCTACCTGGGAGCTGACCTTGGCGCAGGGGTACGGCACGCCAGGCACACCAACCAGATGCCAGCGCCTGACCCGCCACGGCCTCATGCATCACAAGATCATCCGACTGGCGCGGGCCACCAGGCGATACCGCCGTACTGGTAGGCAGGCCAAGCAGGGCGGGCAGGCTGCAGGAGGGTACGGTCACCAGATCCACGGCGTCTCTGGCACCCAGATGCAGCTGTTTCGACGCCGCCTTGGGGACGCGCTGGGACCGCGCATGCCAGGGCGCTGCCTCACCACCTTCCTGGATTCGAAAGCTGCAGGCCGATACCCAGCCAGGCGTTTCCCCAAGGAGGTCATCCACCAGTGGCTGACGACGTGGATCCAAGCAGGGCCCATGCAGAAGACGATTCAATTCACATGGCGTCAGGTTGTCCAATACGTCTGCCAACTCCCTGCTGGCCAGCGTGTCCGTCACGTGCGAGGACCACAGTCGGCCATCGTGCTGTATTTTCTGGAGAACGGGTGGAACCCACGGGAGCCCAATGCGTGGGATCTCCCCGCCCAGCCAGGTAGCGACGTACAGGACACCTGGGATTTCGACCTGACTGAGCTCACGGGCAACCCAGCCGTCGACATCCCGTCAGCCCTCTTGCAGGACCTCGACACCAGCATCCAGGCGCGATACTGGAAGCAGGCCAGCGAGCACTATGGCGGGTCAGGGATGGCGGAGGGGATCGACAACAGATCATCGATACCTACTGGGGCACCTCGAGAAGATGCCGAACGGGAAGCGGCTCGCGGCGCTGGTGCTGGCCTTCGCAGCCGGCGCAACTTGGCCGAAGGGCAGGGTCTAGGACTAGATTAGCACAGTTTTAGATGGGCTCTGCTCACGATGTGAGCAACAGAAGGAGACAGCATTCCACCGTGCCTGGGAATACCAGGAACGGAAGCCCAGCCCGATCCATGCCGCCAGCGGCACCATGATCGGAGAGGCCACCACGCAGCAGGACATGTACGAGTGCTTCTGGACTAGGGGCCTCATACCCCAGTCCTGTACGTGGGCGCCGCCGCCAGCAGCCAAGGAGGACTGGTCCACACACGGCGTCGAGGACGACCATTACCAGGACGGGTGCCTAAGTGTCGGCCTCCCAGGGCAACCGCTGTACATCTTCGGCGACGCCAGTGGCGGGGCCGACACGACCCACCCCGCCTTACGGCGCGTTGGGGTGGCCATCGTGAGCTTCTACGATCTCTGCCGCGATGGCATGGAGCTCCAGAGGGTGGCCCAGGGACCCCTACCTGGACACCGTCAGACGGTGGTCAGGGGCAAACTGTTGGCACTCCTCATGGCCCTTCGCTAATCAAGTGGCGAGATCATCTACATCACATTGCGAAGGAGCTTACTTCAACTATCACAACGGACATCCTCAGCACCCCGAGGGAGAGGACGCGGATGCATGGCACTCTGTGGGTCAACAACTCCGAGACAGATCCCCAAACGTTGCCGTGCTCCTGGTCAGATCGCATCAGACTGCCGAAAACATCGTCCAAGGACGTACCCTGGGGCCTCTCGTCTACGGCAAACGGGTAGTGGACGAGATTGCGGCAGTGGCCGCCAAGGAACATCGGATTCAGAAGACCGTCCGCCAGAAGCCAGTTGTCCCGCGAAGCCGGGCGACACGCCACCATCCTGCAGGGCGTAGCATGTCGCCGGGGCCGCCGCCGCGACCAGGCACAGGCACAACAAACAGTCCCTGACCGTGAGGCGCTGCTCTGCGGTGTCGCGCGGCGCGGCTTGCTTTCCTAGCCCGCTGCCTCGGATCGTTTCGTTTTTTTCGGCTCGATTCGAATCCGATTGCGATCTATTTCGATTCGATTCCGATGTCGATTTCGATTCGATTTCAATTCGATGTCGATCGAGTTCGATCGATCGAGTTCGATCGATTCCGATTCTAATTCGATTCGACTTCGGATTCCGCTCTGGACTTCGGCTTCTATGTCAACGATTCGGCTTCGGAATTTCCGACCTGGGCTTCAGTTTCTCAGTGGAGGCCCTTATGGCCTGCCGATTTTTCCGCCCCCTCTCGGCTTCTCCTGACTCGGCTGCCGATTTCCGCTGGTCTGATTCATCTCGAACACCGACCCGACAATTCCGACATGATCCTGGGCTCTCTTGGGACTGGGGAGGAAAATCCAAACCTAATCAAAGCAAAATCATATGGGGACGATTGTCTAGTATTGTTTCAACATGTTTGTCCATATCCAAAGGATGGCGTGATTGTTATTACTGTGACCGCGCGGACCTCCCTCGCACACACCCTCCTCCCTTCTTCTCCTCCCCCTGTTGACGCTCTCCCTCAGTATGATGACGACGCTGCTGATGCAGATGATGAGTGGTGGCAATGAGAAAGGATGATGCAGAACATGATGAATGATGATATTGATGAAGAACATGATGATGATGCCGAACATGATGATTATGATGTTGATGATGAGGGTGATCAAAGTTGATATGGCGCCGCTGATGATGGAGCTGATGTTGCTGGTGATGGTAATGATAATGCTGATAATGTTGATTATGATGATGCTGATGCTGATGATGATGCTGATGCTGATGCTGATGATGATGCTACTGCTGCTGCTGCTGCTGATGATGATGTTGTTGATGATGATGATGATGATGATGATGATGATGATGATGATGATGATGATGATGATAATGATGATGATGGTGATGTGATGGTGATGACGGTGCTGATGACCAGGGGTGGCCAGATTGCAAGGACGTCTCGAGCGGTTTGAACAGATCCTGAGGATGTCTCAAGCGGCTTGCTGTTTTTCGCACTCCTAGGGGGGGGGGCGTTATGGGTATTGCACGGCCTCCGTTCGCGCTCAGATTGCGGGGATGTCTCAGGTGGTTTGCCTGTTTCGGTGCCCCACCATCCTTCGCCCTCGGAGCAGATTCTGAAGATGTCTCGAGCGGCTTGCTGCTTTTCGCACTCCTAAGGGGGCCGCCAGGAGTATTGCACGGCCCCCGTTCGCGCCCAGATTGCAGGGGTGTCTCAGGCTGTTTGCCTGCTTCGGTGCCCCAGCATCCTTCGTTTTCGGAGCAGATTTGGAGGATGTCTCGAGCGAGGCCCTCATTTTCGCCCTCAAGGGGGGGGGGGGGGGCAGATTTTGAGGATGTCTCGAGCGGTTTGCTTATTTAGCTGGCCAGACTCGTGTGCACGGATCTTCTTCAGGATGCCACAGGAGGCTCCAGCAGTCTCCAGGAGGCTACAGGAGGCCACAGGAAGTACAAGGAGGTATCATAATGCCACAAGAGGCCCCAGGAGGCTCCAGGAGGCCCCCGGAGGCTCCAAGAGGGCCCAGGAGGCCCCAGGAAGCACCATTATGATGGATATGAACACGATAATGACGACGATGACGACGACGATGATGCTGCTGATGATGATGATAATGATGATGGTGATGATGATGATGATGATGATGATGATGCTGATGATGATGATGATGATGATGATGATGATGATGATGATGATGATGATGATGATGATGATGATGATGATCGTGATGATGATGGTGATTCCCCAATCAGAGCTTGCCTCTGTAGGGGTCCTAGCGGATCAAAGGTTTAGGTGAAGTGGATCGCCGATTTCGGTGGCCGGGACCGGGTGCCCTGGTGCCCGGGTGCCCGGCGGTGCCCGGGTGCCCAGGTGGGCCGATTTCGGTGGCCGGGCCCGGGTGCCCGGGTGCCTGGGGTGCCCAATAGCCCAATAGCATATAGCCCAATAGCCCTATAGCCCTATAGCCCTATAGTTTTATAGCCCCATAGCCCTATAGCCTTCTAGCCCTATAGCCCAATAGCCCTATAGCCCAATAGCCCTATAGCCCCGTAGCCTTATAGCCCTATAGCCCAATAGCTCTACAGCCTTGTAGCTCTATAGCCTTATAGCCCAATAGCCCAATAGCCCTATAGCCCTATAGCCTCATAACCTTATAGCTTTATAGCCCTACAGCCCCTTAGCCCCAACAAAAATCTGATTGGGTTTTTTCTCCGGTGTCATAGTGATGGTGATGATGATGATGATGATGATGATGATGATGATGATGATGATGATGATGGTGGCGATGATGATGACGATGATGGGGGAGGGGGAGGTGGAAGATGAGGAGGAGGAAGAGGACACTCACACTCAGACTCACGCCCACTCATGATGGATATGACGACGATATCGACGACGATGGCGACGGTGATGATGATGATGATGCTGATGATGATGATGATGATGATGATGATGATGATGATGATGATGATGATCGTGATGGTGATGGGGGGAAGGGGGAGGAGGAGGAGGAAGAGGACACTCACACTCAGATTTACGCACACTCAGACTCACCTACACTTAGACCCACCCACCCTCAGACCCACTCGTACTCAGACTCTCTCATACCTCGACTAATTGGCACTCGCACTCAACCATGTGTACGAAACCCCGTTTATACTTCAAGCCGGCTTATGTCCGAATAATCTTGCGCCTATGCACCCACGGTGGACGCGTCCATGCAAATAGATGCACATACGTATGGGATCTCCACGCAGTTTTTATTTATTGTTTTGCTACTTGTCGATTATATTTTAGCCTTCTTCCTAAATCCGCCTGTAACAGGACATGCCCGACCTAAACCAAGTCTGCTGTTTGCTGCTGGCCTCGACCCCGCCGCTCGAAGCCTTCCCCGACTCAACGGGCGCGTGCTGGCGCCTCGTTGGGCGCTGGGCAGGTCAGCTGCGTGAGCTGATTCGCCCAATCCCCTCCTTTTCCAGATCCCCCCGAGTCCTGAAAAAATCACGACGGGAGGTTTCCCAGCATTTTCAGCCTCTGGGGGCCCTTACCGGGCCTCGGGGCCGTCAAAAGACAGCTCGGGATGAGAAGACGGTCCTAGGGAATGGGTCGAGATCTCTGGGCGTCGATGTTGAACAAAATCAAGTCTGGGATCTGGGTTACTCGAGCGGGGCTAGGACGAGGATGAATCCGTTCCAGAGCGTTCCGGAACGCTCTTAGAGCGTTCCAGGACGCTCTGAGATTGTCGCGGCGCCCGCTGCATCCTCCACAGCCGCTGGATCTCGGATAATCTCAACGTATCCTCACACGATGTTATCCTCGTCTGGGCTTCGTCTTAAAACCCTTTCCTTTACTGGGCGAAGAAAACTGTGCGCATGCACCGATCTTGGCCAGGTTCATCCTGGGCCCAGGATCGGTGCATGTGCCGTCCTGGCGAAGGCAGGAGGGCGTGTGCACCGATCCTGGGCTCGGGGCGGGCTTGGCCAGAATTGGTGTGCGTGTGTGGATGTGTAGGGAAGGTACCCTACTGTTTTTCGTGCTTGTTGGATGTTCTTCTGCACCCTCGGGAGGGTACCCTTGGATGTTATGTTTGTTTTGGCCAGCGGAGGGTCCCATGTTCTTGAGGGATGTTCTTCTGGCCTAGATCTGACTTTAAGGAACCTCCTTCCGGAAAGTTGGGCCAGCGTTTGTTGACCTTCTTACCGAAAGTTGGCACAGTTTTTTGAGCACGTTCGCCCCGCCATCGTTCACACGAACACGTGGCCCAGGTGTGTCTTCAGACACTTCTGGAAAGCTGTTCCAGATTTCTTGAACGATTGTTGTCTTGATCTCTACTTCGGTTGTAGCTCTCGTCCCTCTGCCTGGACTACTCGCCCTCCCCCCCCGTCCGACCCGAGCGTCCCGCCCCAGGCCGCCTCCGCGGCGGCGCGCTCCGCGAGCCTGCCGGCGAGCCAGCAGCTGTCCAGCTCCCCGGGAGCCGGGCGGATCGGCATGCCTCGGCGGACGAAGATCGGAGGCATGCTCGCCACGGCGCGGGCCCAGATCTCCGTCGATCTGAGGTTGTGCTTCTTTGTTCAACCCCAGCGGTTTTCTCGATTTCGGCCCCTCTGGGGCCCGTCATCGGGCCCCAGGGCCATCACAAACAGGCCCATGGGCGAGAAGCTGCTCCCCGGGGAAGCGCTGGGACCTCTGGGAGAAAGGTTGGCCCGCGAGAAGCCGAGCTGATCGCCGTCCAGCAGACGACGAAGAACGGGATCATCAGATAGTTGTTTGGGGGACCTTCCGGGGGCCAACCTAGCGAATCTGTTTGATTATGGTTTAACTCTAGTCCGGCTCAAGTCTGGCTAGGTCGGCTCAAGTTGACGGACGCTCGATGCAACATCAACGCACGAGTGAAGAGAGTGGTAGTAGAAAGGTCCGCAGAAAGAGCAGCTAAAAATCACATTCGCCATGACGCAGACGGGTCCTGAGGGAGAAGGGTCTTGATTTGCTAGGCAGATTGAGGCTCTCGGGCACCCCCCTGGGACCCCAGCCCATCACGCAACGAGATTCGAGGTGTAGACGTGGCTCTTGGGGGAGGGCCCTGGGGTCCAGGGCAAGTTTCCGTGCGATTCTTTCCTGCTAAGGCATAGCGTACTTTCCGCCACCGGGGACGCCTGTCCCAGGGCGGCTGGAAAGCTTCTGCCGCGACGTGCCACCTAGGGCCATCATCTTGCAAGCCGCCCTGTGACAGGCGTCATCGGTGGCGGAAACGTCTGAATTCCAATGCCGTGTCTCGCCCGCTAGGTGAGGGACCGGGGGGGGGGCCGAGCGCGAGGTTCCATGGTCTCTTAGGTTGCGCTTGGTCTTTTTGGGTGACTTCGTCCCTCCGCCCTGGAGGTCCCTGCAAATGTTCTCTTGGCGGGCGCCCTCAGAGCTCGTCCTTGAGGCCTCCGCTTCCTCTGTGTCCTCGTCTTCCGGCTCCTCCTCCTCCTCCTCCTCCTCCTCCTCCTCCTCCTCCTCCTCCTCCTCCTCCTCCTCCTCCTCCCTAGTATTGGGGAAGCGGGCCCTGAGGGAAACAGCTCCTGGACCCTGGGGCCTTCCCCCAGGACGAATCTTTTATCCTGAGCCGTCTTCTGACAGTCCCGGGGCCCGTGGAGGGCCCCGAGAGCCCGAAACCGCGAACAAAAACTCAGGAGCCGTTTCCCTCAGGACCCGCTTCCCCCATGGCGACCCTCCTCCTCCTCCAGCGCTGCCTCCCCTCCTCTTCCTCCTCCTCCTCTTCTTGAGTATCTTCTCCTGGCCTCGCCAGGGCGTTCTCCGGCAGACCTTCTTGTCGCTTCTCCCCAGCGCCCCTGCCGCCCTGGAGGCTCTCTCGAGTAAGACGTCCTCCCCTGGCCCTGGTGGTCTTCCAGAGGGCCCCGGAGGCCCAGAGGGGGGGGCGGACGCTTAACGACCGCCCTCCCCGAACAGCCCCTGCCCTCCTCTCCCGGTTCCTTTTCGATCCCCCTCGTTCCTCCTCTACCAGTTTCCCCCAGAGGCTGGGATGAGAGAGTCAAGAAGAGGAGGAGGAAGAGGAGGAGGAGGTGGAGGAGGTGGAGGAGGAGGAGGAGGAGGCAGCGCTGGGGGAGGAGGAGGGTTGCCATGGGGGAAACGGGTCCTGAGGGAACCGGGTCCTGAGGTTTTTGCAGTTTTCGGGCTCTCGGGGGCCTCCACGGGCCCCGGGGCTGCCAGAAGACGGCTCAGGATGAAAGACTCGTCCTGGGGGAAGGCTCCATGGTCCAGGACCCGCTTCCCTCAGAACCCGCTGTCACCATGCTAGGGAGGAGGAGGAGGAACAGGAGGAGGAACAGGAGGAGGAGGAGGAGGAGGAGGAGATTTTACAGTGCACCGCTGACGACCAGTCTCCAAGGTCTATCGAGTAACCAGGGACTGAAGGCCAGGGCAGGAGGAGGAGGAGGATGGAGGAGGAGGACATCGGCTTCGAGCGAGGGGGGGAAGTGAGAGGGGGCGGGCCTTCTCAGAAGGCTCGGAAGTCCCCCAGACTTCTCAGAAGTTTTCTGAGCCTTCGTCGACGCAGAAAACTTCTCAGAAGGCCTGAGGCCTCCAGAGAAGCCCCGCCGCCTTCTGAGAACGCCTTCTCCTGCTCACTTACCCTGGTTCGCCGCCGAGAACAGGGGCATACGGACGAGCCGGAACCCCCGTTTAGCTATGCCCCCGCTTAGGGCGCTCTGACGCGCACGCACCTGATTTGCCACCCCCCCTTTTGCGGTCTGTTTGCGTCGCGTCGTGCCGACCCGCGGCGACCCCACCGCCGGCGTTTACTTCTGGAATGCCGCCGGCGACTCAGAATCGGTCGATGCTGAAGGACTCAGGCGGGCCCAGGACGAGGATGAATCCGTTCTGGAGCGTTCCGGAACGCTCTCAGTGCAGTCCGGAAGGACGCTCTGAGAAGGGCGCAGCGCACGAGACATCTTCCAGAGCTGCCACATCTCAAAGATTCTCGATTTATCCTTAAGTCGGGTACGTCCCCGTACAGGAGGAATATTCAAAAATAATATAGAGAATCAGACGGGGACCATTTTTTTTGCTACTTTCGACTACCTTTGAATATGTTTTGTTTTTTTTTCCGTTCAAAATCGGCCTGTGGAAGGACATGCCCGATCTAGATTCATCCCCTCGCGGCAGGAGGGACGCCTCGCGCGGCGAGGGGGGCTCGTCACGGGAGGGGTCTGTGAGCCCTGAGATCCGACGTCACCCCGCTTAGGGTTTAGGGTTTAAGGTTCAGGGTTTCGGTTGAGATCGGCCTTGTGATTATTCTTCAGGCACTGTGTATGGCTTGGGGTATTTTGCGGAGCATGTTGTTTAGGATATCTGGCATGGGCAGGTTGTTGAGGATGTATGGTTTCGGATACAGTTGTTGAGATGTTGTGTAGGATAGGTTGTTTAGGATGCTGCTAAGGGTCTATTGTTTGGGATCTTGGTGACAGTATTGCTTCTAGGATATTGATTAGGGCATATGGTTTAGCTATTGTTTTGGATATGCTGTTTCGGACATACGGTGTGTTCTCCAGGAGAAGTTTAGGATGTTGGTTCGAGTATTGTTTGTGAACAGTTATATAGGAGGTATGGTTTACGTAGCACCCCGCAGTTGCGGATAAGAGTGAGGGGGGCGGCGGGGACGTCGGCAGTCTGCGAGGCTCTGAAGCGCACAATTTTTCAAGCTATACAAAGCCCGCCGCAGGCACCGAATTTTGTGTTAAAACAATGTAGGTGGGTCGCGGGTTGGGTCGCACGTGGGTCGCGGCTGGATAGACGGTGGGTCGCAAGTGGGTCGCGGGCCGGGTCGCGGGTGGGTCGCAGATGGGTCGCGGGTGGGTCGCGGGTGGGTCGCGAGCGGGTCGCGGGGTAGGTCGCGGGTGGGTCGCGGTTGGGTCGCGGGGTGGGTCGCCGGTGGGTCGCGGGGTGGGTCGCGGGCCGGGTCGCGGGCCGGGTCGCAGGGGGGACGACGACAACAACAAACAACAACAACAACAACAACAACAACAACAACAACAACACAACAACAACAACAACAGCAACAACGACAGCAACAACGCAACGAGCATAATCTTCACCACAGATCCGCACTTAAGCAACGCACCCAGGGACAATGAATGCCCGTTCGCCCCCCTCACTCTGACGATATATTGTGTACTTAGGAAGGTGTTTCGGATATTGTTAAGGGTGCTGTTTAGGATATGTTGTTTGGGATCTAGATTGGGATATGTTGACGATGCTATGTTGGAGAAGTGGTTTGAATGTTTTGCTTGATACGGTTGTATTGCATCGGATATACTGCTCGGGCTATTGCTTAGGATCGTGTGCATGTGTTCAGGATACGATTTAGGACATATGGTTTAGAATATTGTTGTGGCTGCAGTTTAGGACGCTGAGGTTGATATGTCGTTTAGGCTCTTGCTTAGCCGCGGTTTCGTAGGTTTGACTACGTAGGTCGAACGAAGCGTTTCGAATATGTTTCTGAACATGGTTTATGCTATTGCTTAGGGTATCGTGTTTAGGATCTTGTTCAGAATGTCGTGTTTAGGGTATTGCTTAGAATTCTGATTTGGATATAGTTCAGGATGTAGTGGTTCGGGCATGGTATCGGATATATTGTTTAGGATACATTGTTCCGGGTATGATGGTCAGGGTACAGTGTACAGGATGCCGTGGAGGATGTTGGTGAAGATATGTTGCTAACGATATTGTAGGATACGGTTGAGGATGTATTGTTTCGGATCGGTGTGAGGACATGTTGTTTATACTACGTTGATAAGTATTCATTGTGTAGGAAATCTGGTGTAGGTTGTAGTGATGGTGATACGGTGTTGAGGTATAGTGTTTAGGAGGTTGGTTATAATATACTGTTCGAGATATGCGTTAGGATATTGTTTTTTTTTGGGGGGGGGGGGGGTATGGTGTGTGATACCTTGTTGAGAATACAACGTCCAGGGGAGCATTTAACATATAGTGTTTGTGTTGTTGACAGGGATGCGGTTTATGAAAGGATGTTTAGTATTGATGTTGTTGCAGGATCTCGTCTATGGTGTTGTTTGGGATAACGTGCTCATTATATTTTGTCCAGGATCGTTTCAATATTGTTAGTCGGATACTGTTTAGGATAATGCGTTGGGCGCTGCTCAGGATTTAGTCTTGTTGATTTAAAGTGTAAGATGGTATTAGTAGGACATCGCTCACGAATGTGTCTGGAATATTTCCCAAACATCATGTGTTGTTGGGCCCCTGCTTTGAAGAGACAGCGCCCCGCACCACTCCTTCCGTGTTTCCTCCTCCCCCCTCCTCCCTCCTCCCGCCTCCCCCTCCTTGCCTCTGCCCTCATCAGTACGCGATTCTCCCACACAGTACAACGTTTCGTGGCTCCCTATGGAGCTCCCCTGAAGGCTTCAGTGGCACCGCCCGCATGCGTCACCCCCACCCAGCACAGCGTTTCGTGGCCCCATAGGGAGCTCCACCGAAGGCCCCAGTGGCACCGCCCGCATGCGTCACCCCCGCCCAGTACAGCGCTTCGTAGCCCCATAGGGAGCTGCACCGAAGGCCTCAGTGGCGGTGTTCGCATGCGGGTCCCCGTTCCCCTCACCATAGGGAGCTCCACCGAAGGCTTCAGTACGGTGTTCCGATGCGCCCCCCTCCCCCCCCCTCCAGCACAGAGCTCCACCGAAGGCCTTAGTGACGGTGTTCGCGAACGGTTCCCCCACCCGGTGCAGCGCTTCGTGGCCCCACAGAGAGATGCACCGAATGCCGCAGTTGTGGCTTCCGCATGCGCCCCCCTCACCCACTACAGCGTTCCTGGGCCCAATCGGGAGCACCACCGAAGGCTCCAGACAACGCTTCGTCGCCCCATAGGGAGCTCCACCTAACCCCATTGGCGGTGTTCGCATGCGTCTCCCCCGCTCAGTACAGCGCTTCGTGGCGCCATAGGGAGCTCCACCGAAGGCCCCAGTGGCAGCCCCGCACCATGGCGGCGCACTCTTCGCACGATTCGCGGCACCATAGTGAGTCCCACCTAAAGCGCCAGCGGCAGCGCCCACGTGGCGGCCCCACCCCTTGTAGGCAAACCCTTCGTATGCTTCATGGCCCCGTGCGGAGATCCCCCCAGGGCGATACCCGCAACGACGATTTGCACAACTGCATATGATTGGGTCGTTCGCCAGGATAATTTCTAACATGGTGGGGGTATATTGTGTATGGTATGATTACGTGTATTGGTTAGTATATGGTTCAGGGTAATGTTCGGGATGCGGTTTAGGATATGTTGTTTAGGATATAGTTTTGGGGGTATGTGTTAGGACACGGTTGATGATTTTTTGGTTCGGCTATTGTTTGGGGTATCGTGTGTATGCTCTCTTGTTCAGGGCCTACTGTTCTGGACATCGTTCCAGATGTATCGCTTAGGAGTTAAGTCAGGATCTATAGTCGTGTAGGTTATATTGTTTAGGGTTTGGTGTATGGCTTGTGGATCAGGAGATTGTCTATGCTATGGTTGTTAGGACAGCGTGTTCACGATATGGTTCGGGTATGGTTCAGGATTTACTGTCGTGGATATTGGTCAGGACATGCTGCTAACAATACATTGTTCCATGCTATTGTCTACGGTACCGATCAGGGTTCTATTTAGGGCACGTTGTGTATGATGCTTGCAAAGCAAACGGCTTTCGTGGCACAAATAGCAGTGACCGCCGTCGAGGAGGAGATGGATAAACTCAAGAGCAAGGTGATGACGAAGGAGGAGGTTAAGGAGATGTTAAGGAGAACGGGGTAAAGGCACGAATCCAGGACATGGAGAACAGCATAAACGAGCTCCGGAATGGGAAGGGTAAGTCGACGGCCGGTTTCTCGACAGACGTGGTCGTGATAGGGGGGGGTCAGGAACGTCTCTTTCCCAACGGCCGTGGCGTGGATCCAGAAGATGACCCAGCCTGTCGACATCTACAAAAAGGAGAAGGATGATGAGAAATTCAAGGGCTTTGTTTTCTTGAAATTTGCGATTCCGTTGCTGGCATCCGCGGCGGTGACGGCTCTGAAGGAGGAGGTGATGAAGGATAACAGGGGGAGGACGTCAGGGGACCGGCTCTGGTGCAACCTGGAGGCGCCGATCGAGAACAGGGTGTGCACCGGCTTCTTGAGGAGCCTCCACAGCCAGTTCATAGAGTGGAACTTCTCGAAGCAGTCCATGCAGATCGACAGGGAAGCGTGCACCCTCAAGGTCGAGGGGAAGGAGGTCATGCAGGCGAGCGTTGTCGAGAATGAGTTCGTCATCGAGTGGACGAGCAAGGAGTGGGTCGCGTGGGAGGAGCTTCAGCGGTCCCCAGAGCTGGAGGCCAGTTTGATGGCTTCCCAGAAGCGGCTCGCAAAAAGCAGGCGTCACTCGTCCAAGGGGGATGGCAATGGCCACTCCCGTTGACGGGGCCGTGGGAGCGTGGACACGGTTTCACCCCACTCTGCAGAAGTCTTGGAGTGGAAGTTCGGGAAGCAGAGCTACGTGCATTTGGGAGGCCAGTTTTGCTTATAGATCACCCAAGGAAAGGGCTACCCTAGGGTTGCCTACCCCTAGGGCTACCCTAGGGCTGCCCTATTTCCTACCCCAAGGGCTACCCTAGGGCTACCCATAGTTCCTACCCCTTGAGCTACCCTAGGGCTACCCCTGGGGCCTACCCTTGGGAAGCCTAGGGCCTTCAGTAGAGCCTACCCTTGGGAAGCCTAGGGCCTTCAGCAGGGCCTACCCTTGGGAAGCCTAGGGTCGGTAGAAGGGCCTAGGGTAGCCAAGGCCCCTGGTGATCTATACCCAGTTTTGAGAGACTTTATCCTTTGCGGCTCCTGGAACGTGAATGGGTTCAGCGACCTGAAGACCTTCGAACGAATTCAACACATGCGGAACTTTGACCTGGACGTTTTATGTCTTCAGGAGACTTGGATCAGCAAAGGCACCGCTAAGCCAGAGCAGGATTACATGATTGTTTTACCTGGCAGTGACACAGACCATTGGGCCTCATCATCTCGCCGAGGTGCAAGAGGGCCGTCAATTCCTTCAAACAGGTTTCGGACAGACTCTGTGGACTCAAGGTGCGAGTGCCAGGTGGCGTACTCGGTGTCATCACGGCGTATGCTCCTCGTGATGCCAAGCTTCTGGATGAACGTTTCAGCTTCTATGCGCAGCTAGACGGAGAATTCCGGAAGCAGCCGGCGAACATGGGACGATTTATTCTTTGAGATTTCAATGCGCGTCTGGGCTGCGGTTTGCCTGGAGAGGAGGACGTGATTGGCGAGCACAAGTTCGGGAAAAGAGTTTCTGTTGCCGTCGAGGTTCCGACTCGAGATCAGCTGCTGGAGGTGTGTATATCCAACTCTCTGCTGGTAGCGAGCACTTTCATGGCCGGCGGCCCGCAGAGCAAAGCCACGTACGTAGGGCCAGGGCACTTGAGAACGAGCCCTGCCACCGAGATTGGCTTCAACATGTTGGACTTGGTCCTCTGCCAGAGCGGCGCCTTCACCAACGTCCATAAATTGGAGGCGCGTCCAGACGCAGTGCTCGCCTCAGACCACTTCCTCGTCCGCACAGGTCTGTGGTATTCCCAAGAGAGCGTCGCCACGAACCGCGCCAAGAGGAACAATGCCCAGGCCTTGCAGCACCCGGAGAACAAGCTGACGTCCGCGAGCGCATTCAATGCGCACGTTGGCGCGCACGGGGGCTGGGAGGAGAACGCGGCAGACATTTGGAAAACAACTACGGGGGCCATGGCCGCAGCTGCAGAGACCATGCCCAGGCCGGCGAGGAAAGCAAATAAGCTGTGAATAACAGACAAGATGCTGGCGCTGCTCGAAGAGAGACGGCAAGCACGCCGAAGTGGACACAGGAATCTGGAACGGGACTTTCACAAGCAGGCACGGAGGCAGGCCAAGATAGACAAAACGGCATTGGCAGATGAGTTGTTGCACGCTGGCGGGGTGGAGACAGCTCCGGCCGTTACGAAAGCCGCGACGACGGACAAGCGGAAAGTTCAGGGACAAAGATGGGCATCCTGTCGACACCGAGCTCTGGGCGGATACAATGGCTGACCACCTGGAGCGCGTGCAATGGCACGTCCGTCCAGCAGGGACTGTCGACGGCCCAGCATTGGGAAGCGAGCTCCAGGTGCACCTGGGCGCCATCACCAGAGCAGAAGTCGAAATCGTGCTCAAGGGCTTCAAAAAGGGCAAGGCCAGCGGGCCAGGCGAGATCCCAGCATAATTCTGGCAGACTGTGGGCGGCACGGCTGAGGGAGTGGCGTGGCTCACGGGACTGTGCAATGCGCGCTGGGCTTCTGAAGAGACCCCAGCGGAATGGCACGTGGCAGTCGTTGCGTCTCTGTATAAGAGAAGAAGCGTTGAGGACTGCGACAGTTCTCGCCCAGTCAGTCTGCATTGTGTCGCGTATAAGATGTACGCCAGCATTCTTCTCAGGCGGCTGGGGGCGGCGGGGGCCTGGGGGCCGCCTGACAGCCACGCAATGCGGTTTCCGCGCAGGCAGAGGCGCGCACGACGCCATCCTTGCCGTCCGTTGACGGATCGACCAAGGTGGCGGAGTTGGAATCGTGGCGCTAGATTGGAAGAAGGCGTTTGGTTCCATCAATCCCGACGCCATGCGCACTGCACTCAAACGTTATGGGCTTCCAGAGAAAATCCTGCGCATCATCGGACACATTTACACGGAAAGGATGTTCAGAGTGAGCGGTTTCATTGGATTTTCCTCCGAGCGCGCCCAGAACTCTGGAATCTCGCAGGGGTGCCCACTTTCCTCTGTCTCTTCGTGATGATTCTGACTGCGGTTCTGCGCGACGCCCAGGCGAGGGCCTCCAGCGCCGCGCAGCAGCAGCTCAGCGATGGCACTCTGGATGTCCTCCTATATGCAGATGACGCGCTACTTCTGGGGGCAGACGATAGACACCTGCAGGAACTTTTAGACAGCATCGCATTTGTGGGGAAGCAATTTGGCATGGAATTACATTGGTCGAAGTTCCAGCTCGTATCCGCCGGCCGACAGCACTGGCTGTGCACGCCTGGCGGCGACGAGATCCACGCCGCGGCGGTGATGAACCACTTCGGCACGCACCTGTGCGGGGACGGAAGTGTCGGGAGTGAGCTGCGCCGCAAGATCGGACAGGCCTGGGGCGATTTCAGCATCTTGAACAGCTTCTGGAAGCACACTGCCTTGACCAAAAAGAGGAAGTTGAAAGTCTTCCATGCATTGTTGTCAGTCGCCTGCTTTACGGCGTTAGCTCCGCGTGGCTGAATGCCGCAGACATCAGGTGCCTAAACGGATTCCATTGCAGGCGTCTGCGTGTCATTTTGGGAATTCAACCGTCGTTCGTCTCCCGCATCTCAAATCAGAGAGTGCTCCTGGGAGCGGGGAAGCCACCCCTGGCCAACGTGCTATTGCGGCAACAGCTGTTGCCATACGGCCGCGCGGCGAGGTCCGCGGACAGCGACGTGCTGAAGAGGCGCACGTTCTGCCCTGATTCGTTGAGACCGGCGACAGAGAGATGCGTGCGACACGTTGGCAGACCAAGGAACGAATGGACTGGTCAAGTACAACGACGTGCTGCTCTTGGACCAGCAGATCTGAGAGACCGGGTGGCCTGGCAGTCCGCTGTATGCCGCCATTGTATGTAGAGTTGTGTCCGCGCGCCTCGGCGTCCGATTTTGCGTTGCGTTGCGTGTATGATGCTGTTCAGGCTTAATGACACGGTTAGGAGAAAGTGCTCATGACATTGTATATGAAATTGTTCACGTGTAGTCGAATCCTGTTGGGGGGAGTGGGCTAGGACATTGTCCAGGATAGTGCGTAGGGCAGTGGTTAGGATTGCGTTACACGTGTATGTATGATCTCGGTCCGGATAGTGTTTAGGTCTTTGTTTCGGGTGTATCGTTTAGGGTGCTGTTTTGGATCCTGTTTAGGGTAGCGTTCGGGATATAGTGTTTGCGCGGTTGTATATGCTAATTGTTTAGGAGACGTTTCATGATAATGTGTAGGACCGTATATGGCATATGTGGTTTAGGGTATTGCGTATGATCGGGTTTAGGACATCGTGTGCATGATGTACTGTTTCAGACATGTTCAGGATACTGTTTAGGATGCTGCTTGGGACATGGTTGAGGCTATCATGTAGGATATGGTGGAAGACATCGTGTATACGATTGTTTGGAGAAGCGTTCAGGTTGTATGGATGATGTACATTGTTCGTGACACGTTGTTCAGGATGTTGTATTGGGTATTGGTTCGGAGGTTGGTTGCAATGCTGTGTATGATGCCGTCTGGGGTATTGTTTAGGATGTTGCTCAGGCTATGTTTCCGCATTGATTATGCTACTGTTTATGGCATTTTTACTGATCCTGAGTCGCTATTTCGAAGAGGCTGGCACAAGCGAGCCTGCGCCGTCTTTCGCAAAGCGGCGTTCGAGCCAACCTCTGGGTCACATATCATCCTGGTTGCGGTCTAGAACAATTGCACGCGTGCCAACACCATCAAGTATGGCTGTCATCACCACCATCTCCCCTGGTCATTATCATCGTTCATCATCGGTTATCATCATCAACATCATCATCACCACATTCAGCATCAGCAACATCATCATCATCATCATGACCCCGTCTATCTGCGTCATTCCTCCAAACGGATCGATCTACGATTTGCGAGAGGCCCAGGGCCCGAGTCCGGTCGGCAAACGCCCACGGCGAAGAAATTGCGACGCCAGGAGATCCGGGAGGCCGCGCCCGCTACCTCCGTCTGAATCCAGGGAAGGGGGAGGAGGAGGAGGAGGAGGAGGAGGGAAAGGAGGGGGAGGTATAGGCGGAGGGAGAGGAGGAGGAGGAGGAGGAGGAGGAGGAGGAGGAGGAGGAGGAGGAGGAGGAGGAGGAGGAGGAGGAGGAGGAGGAGGAGGAGGAGGGAGGAGAGGAGGAGGAGGAGGAGGAGGAGGAGGAGGAGATGGAGGAGGAGAAGGAGGAGGAGGAGGAGGAGGAGGAGGAGGAGGGGGAGGGGGAGGAGGAGGGAGGTGGAGGAGGTGGGAGGAGGGAGGGAGGAGGGAGAGGCTGGATCCACGGAAGGGGGAGGAGGGAAAGGAGGAGGATTGCTTTGGACTTTTCGAGTTGGGGGCGGGCCCAAAGGGAAGGGGTACGACCCACAGGGAGAAGGCCAGCAGCCGTCCTGCTGTGCAGCGTGGCGGCCGCCCTGCCAGAGCCAACACCCGCCCGACAATTAGATGCTCGTTTTGGGGGACCTTCCTGAGGCTCACCTCACGGATCTGTTCGACTCTAGTTCGACCCCAGATCGATTAAACTTCGACTCACGTGCGACTCAGGTTCGACTCAGGTTCGACTCAGGTTCGACTCAGAGTCGGCTCAAATCGACGGAAGTTCGACGCAGCTTCGCCGCACGAGTGGAGCGAGTGTCTCCAGGAAGGTCTCCAGAATGAGCATCCAACGACAAAATAGGGCTCGACCACGCTTGAAGGCCTGCTTGCTGGCACCGTGTCTGGACGTAAGAGTTGAGTCGGGCAGGCCAGTCTACAGGAGGACTACTCAAGCATAGAAAAGAATAGTCTGGTGGCGATGGTTCGTGCTCTTTTGGTTATTCTGTGAATTTTGTGTGTTGGCTATATTTTGGGGGGGTGGAGACATGGTTCATTTCGAAGTATCCGAAAGTTCTCTGATTTTTCGGGGTGGTCAAGATCCTTTCATTTCTGATTGCTCTATCCTGGGCCTCTTTCTGGCCACTAGGAGGCCAGTAACAGTTAGAAACGAGCACAGTCAGAAACGAGCACGATGCGAAATGAACGACGTGGACATGCCCGACCCAAAACAGGTCGGAGGCCGAGGCTGCGCCTGGGCCCTTGGGAGTCGGATTCCGTGCATCTTCCCGCCCGGTCTGCGGAGTAGTCTTGGCATCGTTTTAACCGATCCCCATCCCTGTCTCCATCCCCTTCGAACCCCCCACCAAATTACCACCCCAGTTGGGGATACTCCCCCTCGAAACCCGGGGGGTACGGCATACATCCCCATCCAGGGGGGTAAATCGGCCAGTGGGACCCAGGCCACGCCGCTGGGGATGGGGATCAGTTGAAGGATACTCAGAATCCCAAAACCCTTCCATGCCAGAGTGCGGGACACAGCTGTCGTTCAGCATTCTGTGCTCTTCGGCGTGTGCCATGTGCTCTTGTGTCAGTCCCCCTCAATTTGAGACATGGCCCTTGGAAGTCGGATTCTGGGCATCTTCCCCCGGGTCCGCCGAGTAGTCCCAGAATCCCACAACCCCTCCGTGCTGGAGTGCGGGACACAGCTGTCGTTCGACATTCCGTGCTTCGCCGAGCGCGTTCCACTACTCGCAAAGTGCCTATTCGCAAACGTCAGAAAAAAACACGTTCGTCTCGATGAAATATTCCGTAAATCCCCCACGGCGGATCCATGCTATTTGCGAGTAGTGATTTTGCGAGTAGTGGAACGCGCTTGCCCAGTGCTCTTCGGCGTGTGCAATGTGATCTTGTGTCAGTCCCCCTCAATTTGAGACATGGTTGAGAAGTGAGTCACCGATTCTAGAACTAGATGGCCTCGCGTATGATCCAGATGAAGACCTCGCCGTGCCCTTTGACCACTTGCTGGTTCGAGGGTCCGTTTCCATCTTGCTTTTGCAGGTGCCGTCCAATCTCACAGCTCTACGAAGTTACGACATACAGCCGCACCTGTTGCAAACGACGATGATGTTTCGGGCATGTTCCGTCACATATTGGGTGTGGCGCCTAGGATTCATGTAGAGTGTTTGGAAGACTTTGCTTAGCCTTCGGGGAGGATGAGGAAGGTGGGAGGAGGAGGAGGAGGAGGAGGAGGAGGAGGAGGAGGAGGAGGAGGAGGAGGAGGAGGGAGAGGAGGAGGAGGAGGAGGGAGGAGGCGACTAAGGAGGAGGAGGAGGAGGAGGAGGAGGAGGAGGAGGAACAAGAGGAAGAGGAGGAGGAGGACCAGAGTAAACCCAAGCTGTGCCACCGATGCTGCAATGCATCATACCGCCCCAAGTCCTCTCCTCGCAAGTCCCTGCAAGCGTTCCTCTCCACTTCAAGGGGCGTCCAGTTGAAAGACCAGCACCTCATGGCCTGCTATTCAGGCGAGAGCTCCGTTTTAAAAAGAATGGTCCCCTGCATCAGTCCATCCTTCCAGCGAGTGATACAGAATACGCAATGGTACGGGCATACATTTAAACGAGGTGTCCAGCGATACCACCGTTTTGAGACCGCCATGAGCAATGTGTGGCCATGAGCGCCGAAGAAGTCTAAAGCGAGAGCCTCAATTTGAAAAGAAGACGCCCCCCCCCCCCAGCCCGTGCAGCAGCATACAACGCGATGTGTTGAAGAGTTTGGTTTTTGTTGTGAAGAGGCGTGAATCACATGTTTAGCTCACTGTGGCAAATAACCGCCTTTCATCCGTGCAGCAGCACCTTTTGGTGACGCGTTTTGGTCTTTCAACTCGAGTGCGCCACAGACGAACCCCCAGGTGTTGAGAAAAGGAGCCGCCCTGTATGCGCGCAGCTGTTGCATATGTTCGATTCTGTTTTAGGTAAAGGAGTCTTCAGCGAAAACCCACTTTGGCAACCACCCACCGTCCTTGTAAGTATTGCCTGCTTTTACAACGACTGGGCGTGGCGCTATAACGAGAACTCGATTCTGAACAGGAACCGCCCTCCATCATTGAAGGCGCTGCGAACGTTCCAGACGAATGTGCGCGGCGCTTAGGCAGAGCCCCACGTTGAAAACGGCCCGCCCTGAAGTCTTGAATTTCCTATACACGTTTAGGACGAATGTGCGCGGCTCTAGGGGCGAGATCTTAATTTTGAAAGCACCCCCCCTTCGCCACTGAAGGCGTTGTGAACTGTTCGGAAGAATGCGCGCGGCGCTAAGGCGAGAGCCCCGCTTTGAAAACGACCCGTTTTGCATCTTTGAAGTTGGTACACACTTGTAGGACGAATGTGCGCGGCGCTGGGGGCAAGAGCTCCACTTTGAAAACGCCCCCCCCTCCGTCCGTGAAGCCGCTGCAGATTTGTTTAAACGAACGCGTGCTGCGCTCAGGCGACAGCTCCATTTTGAAAACGGCCAACCCTCCATGATGGGTTCGTTTTCCACCAGGCACCGTCATAAGTTGGAGGGGGGAAGGAGGAAGAGGACGAAGAGGAGGAGGAGGAGGAGGAGGAGGAGAAGGAGGAGGAGGAGGACCCCCTCCCCCTCCAACTTATGGTGGTGGTGGTGGTGGAAAACAGGCCCATCACTCAACCCTTGAAGCTGTTGCAATTTTCTAGCTTCAGGCTCATACGTGGTGAGAATGTCCATTGCCAAACGCTGGGCACACCATACCGACACGCCTCGGGGTGTGATGGAGCTGTGCACAAGGACACGTGATGTAGGAGGAGGGGGAGGAGAAGAAGCAGGAGGACGAGGCGGAGGGAACGCGGGAGGAGGAGGAGGAGATAAAAGGGAGAAGAAGAGGAGGGACCGGAGGAAGAGGAAGAGGAGGAGGAGGAGACGGAGGGGGAGGAGGATGGAGGAGGAGGAGGAGGAGAAGGAGGAGGAGGAGGGGGAGGAGGAGGAGGAGGAGGAGGAGGAGGAGGAGAGGAGGAGGAGAGGTGAAAGGGAGAAGAAGAGGAAAGACCGGAGGAAGAGGAAGAGGAGGAGGAGGAGAGGGGGGGGAGGAGGAGGAAAAAAGGAGGAGGAGGAGGAAGAGGAGGGGGAGGAGGAGGAGGAGGAGGAGGAGGAGGAGGAGGAGGACCCCCTCCCCCTCCAACTTATGGTGGTGGTGGTGGAAAACAGGCCCATCACTCAACCCTTGAAGCTGTTGCAATTTTCTAACTTCAGGCTCATACGTGGTGAGAATGTCCATTGCCAAACGCGGGGTACACCATACCGACACGCCTCGGGGTGTGATGGAGCTGTGCACAAGGAAACGTGATGTAGGAGGAGGGGGAGAACAAGAAGCAGGAGGACGAGGCGGAGGGAACGCGGGAAGAGGAGGAGGAGGTGAAAGGGAGAAGAGGGGAGGGGACCGGAGGAAGAGGAAGAGGAGGAGGAGGAGACGGAGGGGAGGAGGAGGAAAAGGGAGGAGGAGGAGGAGGAGGAGGAGGAGGAGGAGGAGGAGGAGGAGGAGGAGGAGGAGGAGGAGGAGGAGGAGGAGGAGGAGGAGGAGGAGGAGGAGGAGGAGGAGGAGGAGGAGGAGGAGGAGGAGGAGGAGGAGGAGGAGGGAGGAGGAGGAGGAGGAGGAGAGGAGGAGGAGGAGGAGGAGGAGGAGGAGAGGAGGAGGAGGAGGAGGAAGGAGGAGGAGGGGGAGGAGGAGGAGGAGGAGGAGGAGAGGAGGAGGAGGAGGAGGAGGAGGAGGAGGAGGAGGAGGAGGAGGAGGAGGAGGAGGAGGAGGCGGTGGAGGAGGAGGGGAGGAGGAGAGGAGGAGGGAGGAGGAGGAGGAGGAGGAGGAGGAGGAGGAGGAGGAGGAGGAGGAGGAGGAGGAGGAGGAGGAGGAGGAGAAGGAGGGGGGGGGACAAGCTAGGTGCGCTCGCGTCATATCTGACATCCTACCCCTCCCTCCCATCCCTTACCATGGCGCAGATCCCCTCTCTACTCGCACAGTCGGATGTCAAGCAGGGCGATGATCCCGAAAGGGTACGCAATGCATTGTAGAGCACGGCATGGCATGGCGTAGAAGAGCACCGCGAAGCGTAGTATCAGCCTAGCATTGCATTGCATGCCGTGGCATGGCACTGGAAATGACGCCAGCGCTGCAGCGGGAGCACGAGTCGAAAAGAGCTGAAGCGCGGAAATGACCCTGGCCCTCCACCTTCCACACCTTCCGCGCGGCAGGTGCCGCGCCGCGGCGGCCGCCGCCGCCGCCGAAACCGCTGCTGCGGCCTCGGCGGAAGCCGCAGTGGCGGCCGCGGCGGCGGCCGCCGCGGCGTGGAACCTGCCGCGCGCAAGGTGCGGAAGGTGGAGAGCGAGGAGCACGATTCGGAACGAGCGGAAGCACAGAAATGAGGCCAGCGCTGCAGCGAGAGCACGATTCGGAACGAGCGGGGCCCGAAAATGAGGCCCGCGCCTCAGCGAGAGCAGCATGGCCTTTTTTCGGCGCCGCCTCGGAACTCGATTTTCCGGCGCTGGCCGGAACCGGCTCCGGACCCGGCCCGAGCGCCGGCCCGGGCTTCGGCTCGGGCGTCCGGCCCGCCGGCTCGGGCGCTGGCCTGGGCGTCGGAATCGGCCCGGGAGGCCTCCCGGGTGCCGGAAGCAGAACTTCAGCATTTTCAAAAGGAAAAATGTATTGGAATGGCCTTTTTTCGGCGCCGCCTCGGAATTCGATTTTCCGGCGCCAGCCGGAAGCGGCTCCGGACCCGGCCCGAGCGCCGGCGTGCAGCCCGGGCGCCGGCGGAAATGATGCCAGCGTTGCAGCGGGAGCACGATTCGGAACGAGCGGGGCCCGAAAATGAGGCCGGCGCCTCAGCGAGAGCAGCATTTTGGACACAAATGCAGGCGAAAACCCAACTCCTGGGAAACTTGTGTGTAAAAAACAATACGCGGGGGGGGGGCGAATATTCCCAAGACGTCATCAGGGGAAGAGGGAGAGTAGTATTCATATTTAGTAATTGTGGAGGAGGAGGAGGAGGAGGAGAAAGGAGGAGGAGGAGGAGGAGGAGGAGGAGGAGGAGGAGGAGGAGGAGGAGGGGGGATGAGCAGCAGCAGCAGCAGCAGCAGCAGCAGCAGCAGCAGGAGGAGGAGGAGGAGGAGGAGGAGGAGGAGGAGGACACAGGGCTCCTCTGCACCTGTTCGGCCACCTCGCCGCGTGAGCCGCCGTGCAGCAGAGCACTGCGCTCGCCCCCCGCGACGCGCCGCAGGAGCCCCCGCGGCGGCGGAGGGCGGCGCCGACGTGTCGCCCGGACAGCCCCTCGGCCGCAGAAGGCCCCGCGTTGCGCCGTCGACGCGGGCACCCGCCGACCGACCGACGAGGGCGCCGACCTTCGGTTGCGACGCCGCCGACGCTACCGTCGCCGACACCTGCGCCGTCACCGGCGACGACGAAGACGACGAGGCCGACGACGCAGGCGACGGCGGGGACGGCGGCGACGTGCGCCCTTCAGCTCTGAGGGGAGCGGGTCATGAGGCTCTCCGCAGCCCTCGGCCCCACCGGGGCCTTCCTGGCGCCCATGGGGTGAAGTCGGGCCTGTCTCATCTACAGGAGGAATGTCCAAAAATAGTCAACAAATAGTATTGGCACGATTTCTTGAGTATTTTTGAAATATGTTTGGGGGTATGTTTACTTGTTGTCCAAAATCCGCCTGTAGGAGGACATGCCCGGTCTAAGCTCAAGGTTGATCGTCGCCAGTGACAATTGGCCCGCATGTAATGGTATGGCGATTGGATGATATGGCAATGGCTTCCAGCACGCCGTGCTAGAGGCCACTGCCGGAGTCGTCACGACACACACTTGCCGTGCCAAGACTTCGGGCGGCTCGAAACTGTTTTGACGGCGGCGACGTGGAGCAGCGAAGCGTCGGGCAGCCAAGGCCAGGGCATCAGACCTGTGGCGCGACAGATGGGCCACTACTCACCAAATTGCTACACTACGCCCAAACGTTGCTGCGTCTCCGTGACGTTTTTTTAATGCATGGTCCAGCTAAAACGACCGATGGGCTCGCAATCACCCCAACTCAACCCGAAGGTCCCAGACCCGCCAAAAATTTCGGGTTGGGAGGTGCACGGATTCCATCGTGCTTCCTCAAAATATTTTGGAGTGCCCCCCCTCCCGCACGGGAAATTTGCGATCCCAACGGTGTTGAGCGTCGCTTAATGGGGGGGCGATAATACATGGAGGGGGCCAGCGAGGGTTGCAGGAAAGGGGCCCCTTAGGGCCCTATAGAAGGGGCCCTTTAGGGTTCTAGGGTCGAAAAGGGGGCCTGTAGGGCCCGAAAAGTGCACGCTTCTCCCCCGTTCATTTATCGCCCAGGAGGAGGAGGAGGAGGAGGAGGAGGAGGAGGAGGAGGAGGAGGAAAAGGAGGAGGAGGAGGAGGAAGAGGAGGAGGAGGAGGAGGAGGAAACGAGGGAGGAAACGGAGGAGGAGGAGGAGGACAAGGAAGAGGAGAACATGGAGAAGAAGGAGGAGGAAAAGAAGGAGGAGGATCATGAAGAGGAGGAGGAGGAAAAGGAGGAGGAGGAGGAGCTGAGAACGGAGTACGTAGGAGGAGGAGGAGTAGGAGTTGGAGGAGGAGAGGGTGGAGGAGAAGGAGGAGGAAATGAAGGAGGAGGAGGAGGACAAGGAAGAGGAGGACGAGGAGGAGGAGGAGGAGGAGGAGGAAGAGAAGGAGGAGGAGGAGGATGCGGAGGAGGAGGAGGAGGAGGAAGAGGAGGAGGAGGAGGAGGAGAAGGATAACATCGAGGAGAAGGAGGAGGAAAAGAAGGAGGAGGAGGAGGAGGAGGAGGAAAAGGAGGAGGGGAAAATGGAGGAGAAGGAGGAGGAGAAGGAGGAGGGAAAGGAGGAGGAGGAGCAGGAGGAGGAGGAGGAGGAGGACCCCCCCCTTGCGCCGCAGGAGCTGGGGCGGCGCCCGGCCGGGGGCGGGGCACGACGAGCCGGCAGGCGCTCCGCTGCGCTGCCCAGCGCCACCCAGCGCCGCCCTTTGCCGCGCTCCAGGTTGGAGCGTCGCCGCGGCATCGATGAGATTGACAACTCTCGAAGGAGAAACACACATAAACATAAACCTGTGGCGCTCCGCGCGTATTGCTTGGATCCGCGCTGGGCCCCCCTCGCGGCGCCTCTGGCGCCGCCCCTGGCGAGCGGAGCGCGCGGGGAGGGGGGTCCAGTGAGAATCCAAGAAATCCGCGCGGAGCGCCAACAGCTTATGTTTATGGAGTTTTTTTTATATTGTTGTGCAGAACGACAACTTCGCCCGAAGGCCGTACTGAAGCCTGCCAGACTCGCGGCCAGGCTCGTGAGGCGCCCCTGCCTGGACTTTCGGTTGCAGGGGACGCGCTGGGGCCCCATCGGGCACGTGTCCCGAAGCTTGCAGCCATGGTCGAGGCGCCATGCGGCCGCGCCAGCGCGTCCACGTGGCGCGCAGCCAGGCCTGGGCGCCACGACGGGCTCACCTAGGGAACCCGCCGACATGCCTGATAAGAGCAATAGCGGCCGCAAAGACAACAACGATGGCGCTCACAACGGCAACGATCATAACGATCGTTTGTTTTACCATTGCTATTGCTGCTGTCGTTGTTATCGTTGCTATCGTGATGATCGTTGTGATCGTTATCGTTGTAATCCATCTTGAGTGCCCTCGAAGTTGTGGGCGGCACGGGCTCGGAGAGGGTCACGTGGCCGGTTTGTGCGGTCGTCGTGGAGAGAGGGGGTTCTGAGAGAAAGAAGGAGAAAGAGAAAGAGCGAGAGAGAGAGAGAGAGCGAGAGAGAGGGAGAGAGACGGGTCTTGAGATGCTTCCCAACTTTCGGCCTCTTGGGGCACTCCACGGGCTCTGGGGCTGTAAAAGAACGACTCCTTGGCATCACTCGGACGCGTGCGTTTTTCTGGCGAGAACCATCGATGAGCATCCTTGATCATCCTGCGAGACAAATGCACGGGGAATAGACGTCCGAGCGATGGCGAGACTCAGGGCAAGAAGCAGTTCTCTGGGAAGAGCCCCCGGGTCAAAGGTGTTTCCTTTACCCTCGTGGCACATGTACGCCGAGTGTGCAGTGTCAGAAGAGTGCGCCCCTTGTTGACCCCCTCGTGTATGTATGGGAGCTGCTGGGAGTTGCTATTGTGAGGAGTGAAAAAAAGCACAGACACGAATAATCGTCGATCCAGGGAAACACATAGGAAGCTATGGGAAGTGGGTGGGACGCCGAGCAACCAGAATGTGGGGAATCCTGGGATTTGTGCCCATTTATTTGTGTGTCCCTGGGCCCCTTCATTGATTACCCTTCGTATTATTACGTATGGGAGCTGCTGGGAGTTGCTATTGCTTCGCGCGGAGAATTGTGCAGTGAAAAGAAGTACCGAAGCGAAGCAATGCAGCATCCGCATTCCGCGCGGGAGGTCTGGACCAAAGGGTTACCAGAACACGCCGCCCGCGCATTCCGAGCGGGAGGTCTGGACCAAAGGCTTACAAGATCCACCGCTGCTGATCACACAAACAAAGTACCGAAGCAAACGAGCTGGGCATTTTCCGTTTCGCGTAGCAAAGGCTGACCCTCGTGAAGACTGCCGTCCAGAAACGAATGATGTGTGGAGGCCAATCGAATTCACATCTCACTGCGGGCCACACATCTGAGACATTCAGACCCCGCGACAGTCATGGCACCAGAAGGGCGCTTCGCTGGGGGGCATCGGGCCCCAGGGCCCACCCTCATCAAATAACCTGCCCAGCCATTGCTCGACTGCGGACCTTCCCAGGGCCGCTCCCGGTCTTAGCAGGTGCGATTCGATTCGCCGGCTGGGGCTGCGATTCTGCTTCTATTCGGTTCGGTTCGACTTCACGGGCATCGGCCAGGGCCAGCCGAAGCCAGGTTCAGGGGCGGCCAAGAGAGGGGGTGATGATCAGGACGGGGTGGATATCATGACGGGGCCACGATATCTCTTCCAGCTTCCGTTCCCCTTCTTATTCTTTAATACGTCACCTGGCCCCCCCTGGTCCCCGCGCATGCATCGGGCCATGATTCGGGCCATGATTTGCGACCCCCCCCCCTTTTGGACGTCCGACAGGCGCGGCGATCAGGATTCTGGTTCGGTTCCAGACGATGCGCTGGCGATCCGACCCGTTGCCGATCCGATGCGATTCCGCGGCTCGACCCAGCTCGGGCCTGCCCTCGAGCCCGACGCCGAGGGACCGCCGCAGAGCACCAGGGGGTGTGGGGCCGCCGACGCCTCCGCCGCCCCGGCCCGCAGCCTTGCCCAAGCCGCTAATGCAGTCCAGGCCCTGCCGCGGCCACCGGCCCGCCATGCGCTGAAGAGGAAAAACTCGATGCTCCTCAGGACGTGTGTTAGCCGAAGCGTGTGTCTACCTTTCTCGGCTCCGCCGATGGCGCGCAGTCTGTGTTGGCCCTTGCTGCGTCGCCTGCGCCGCATCGAATGGCCCTCGGTGGACAAGCGCGCCTCGATGCTGGCACACGTGCTGAAGATCACCGGACAGCTCCGTGGGGTGCGGCGGGCGCCACCGCGCGGCCGCCGATGTTGCCGCCGCTCCTCGCCCTGGCGGCGCTCGCGCTGGCCTTGGGCCCCGCCCGCGGCTCCCGGCTCGCCGCGGGCGGGGGCGGCGGGCCCTCCACGGGGGCCCTGGCCCTCCTGAGGCCGCCGCCGCTCGCCCAGGGCGGGCCCGCGGCTCCGCCGGAGCAGGGCGCCGCGGCCAGAAGTGCCTCCTCGTCCGGGGAGGAGGAGGAGGAGGAGGAGGAGGAGGAGGAGGAGGAGGAGGAGGAGGAGGAGGAGGAGGATCGAGGATCGAGGAGGAGGAGGAGGAGGAGGAGGAGGAGGAGGAGGAGGAGGAGGAGGAGATCGAGGAGGAGGAGGAGATGATGAGAGAGGAGGAGGAGATCGAGGAGGAGGAGGAGGGGGAGGGGAGGGAGGCGGAGGAACAGGAGGAGGAGGAGGAGGAGGAGCAGAGGAGGAGGAGGAGGAGGAGGAGGAGGAGGAGGAGGAGGAGGAGGAGGAGGAGGAGGAGGAGGAGGAGGAGGTCTAGTTTGAGTTTGCTCGTGCTAGAACTCGGTGCGAAACCTGCGAAACCTGAGGAGGAACGTCTGTGTCTGGGTGGTTGTGGGGGGGGAGAATCCCACACGCCTAGGGACCCGCAAGGGGTCGGCGGATTCATCCTCACCCGATTTTATCCCCGCCCTGGCTTTGTCGTTCTCGTTGCGCCGCCTGCGTCGTATGGAAGGGCCCCGGTGGACAAACACGGGTTGGCGCCAGGTGTCCCAAACCAGGGTTGCGAGGCGACAGAAGCTTCGGGAAGATCCTTCGAAGGAGCTCTGGAAGCTTCGGCAAGCAGCTTCTGGAGAGCTTCAGGGCAGTCGTATTGGGCAACAGTTACAAAAGGCCTTCAGGGACAAGCTGCTGGCTCAAGCAAGGCGCAGCGGGGATTCTAGCAGGAAGCCAGGTCGAGCTCCGGGGCTACCCTTGCCAGTCGGCTTCTAATCTGAAATCCTTTTAGCTCTCCAAGAGCTATCTGGGAACACGTTCTTAGGATCATCGAGAAGGGGACAGCTCCGCCGTTAGCGTGCAGCCTGCGTCCACCCTCGTTGCGCCTCCTGCGTCGTATTGGAGGGCCCCGTTGAACAAACACGCGTTGGTACTAGCATCAACTACAAATAAGAGTGACCCTTCGCTGGAGTGACCTTTAGTGCGGGCCCACGAACACTTCGATCGCTGAAGGCGATGCAATAGCAGTGGCTTGCGCGCTAGGTTTGGCCCGCCCCCCCCCGCGCCTCCTAAAGCCGCGCACCAAAGGTTACTCTTGCCTCTGGGGTCACTCTTGCGTGTGCGTGTAGCCGATAGCACACGCTCCAGGGCTACCCTTGCCAGCCGGCTTCTAATGTCAAACCCTTGTAGCACTCCAGGAGCTATAGTCTTGATTCTTTCAATCCGTGGTCCCTGGAAGTCCCGACCGTTCCCCTGGGGCAAATTTTTCATCCAGGGTCGTTTTCTGACGGTCCCGGGGCCCGGCGAGGGCCCGCGGAGGCCACAAACGGCGAAAGACCTCCGTCCAGATTTTTTCTGAACGAGGCGAGCGTGTTTGGGCCCGGGTACGAGTCCTGGGGATCACCGAGCTGTGGGCAGGAAGGGGCTTCTGGCCCCGCGCAAGGCGCCGGGGCTCAGCTCCTAGGCCTGCTCCGGCGCGCCGCGGCGCGCGGCGGTCTGGAGGACCACGGCCGGCCGAGGGCCCGAGCAGAGCTCTTGGCGGGTGCGGCCAAGATTGCAACCCTCCTCGAAGTCAGTTGCAGGCTCTGGTCCGACCCCCTCGGCCCCGAGTTATCCCCAATGGGCGCGCGTAGCGCGGCCCGCGGGGTCAACCCACAACTTGCAGTCGCTAGTGCCGGCGTCAACGTGAGTGGAAAGGGGGGGTCCGGGGGCGTCGCCATGACGTGGGACACATTGCGTTTGATTTCAAGAAGGGCTGTAGGGAAGGGGTCGTCTATCATGGCCAGGGCCATTCAGGGGCAACGATAGGGCTGGATGCGCATAGGGGGGGATGCATCGACCCCCACTCGCCCATTGATCACCGATAGGGGCCCGACAGCCCCAACCTGCACAGGAAGGTGCGGATTCACTGTCGGGGGCCGATCGCCGATCCATCGACGCTGTATCGCCGATCCCAGGTCGATGCATCTCCCCTGTGCCAGTCCCCCCCCTTATCGTCATGGCCCCTCTTCTTGTTTCAGTGCGTTCCCTGGCCCCCCCCCCGTTGGTCCGCGCACCTGGCTCGGGTCATGATTTCTGCGAGAGGCCCCCTCTTGGACCCCCCCCCGGGCCTAGGAGGAGGAGGAGGAGTAGGAGGAGGAGGAGGAGTAGGAGGAGGAGGAGGAGGAGGAGGAGGAGAAGCAAAGGGTACCCGCACCGCTATACGTTTCCTTCGTTTTCCCCCTTCTGGGCCTCCTGGGAGGCTCTCGTCGCCACCGCTGGATTCGCCTCGAAGTCCTGGTCAGACCGCACTGCAGGAAAGGTCTGGGGAGTAGCGGTATTGGTACCTCTTGGTTTCCCCAGACGAGGAGGAGGACGAGGAGGAGGAGGTGGAGGAGGAGGAGGAAGAGGAGGAGGAGGATGAGGAGGAGTGGGATGGCACGGGGGAGCAGAAGGAGGAGGAGGAGGAGAAGGAGGAGGAGGAGGAGGAGGAGGATGAGGATGGCGTCTCGAGCAAAACGCCCAGGAGATTGCGAGGGTTTCGAACACGTTCGAACGTCTTGACGTGATCCCCGGAGGCCTCGGCACGGGCCTCATGAAACCTCAGCGGGGAGCTCCGTCTAGAGAGGGAAAATGACCCCGACCACCGTGAATGGAGTTTGCCAAACGGTCCTGGGCGTTCGCCAAACAGCCCTGTCCGTCTCGTGTCCTTCCTTCTGTGGGTGAGTTTACTGCACGCCTTCGCTTGTCGGGATGCTTGTTGCGATGGTGTTGTTCTGCTTTCTACCTCGGAAACTTCCAGAAGCCTTCGGAGACCTGGACCTCGACCTCTGGCGACTTGGAGAGATCGGCATCGAGGAGCGAAGATCGACCATCGAGGGCTTGGATAGGGGGTCACATTCGAACCCTACCCCTATGATGGGCCTGTTTTCCACCACCACCACCATAAGTTGGAGGGGGGAAGGAGGTGGAGGAGGAGGAGGAGGAGGAGGAGGAGGAGGACCCCCATCCCCCTCCAACTTATGGTGGTGGTGGTGGAAAACGAGCCCAGCACCCTACCCCCCACGACTTCTGAGTGGGGTAGGGGTAGGGTTCGCATGTGGCCCCCCTATGGGATGTTTGGGGGCATTCTCTGGCCTGCTGAGGGGGCTGCCCTGGCCACGGCTGGATCCGTGTCAAAATGTTGGCGTGATCGTGCCCCAGCACGAGACCGGGGGCTCGACTGATGTCGGGCATGTTCCTCTACAGGAAGAATATTCGAACATAGCCAACAAAGACTCAGGGGACGCTGTTTTGATTATGGTTGACTATGTTAAAATAGTTTTGACTCTTTCCATCTCTTTTCCAAAATCTGGCTGTAGGAGGGAATGCCCGACCTAAGGCTTGACTTCCTCGGCCTTCTGGGGGGGTTCCCACTGTGTCATGCCGCCAGTACCCAGTCGGCACGGGGCCTGCCGAAGGGCCAAAAGGATACAAGACAGCCTAAGACGGCCTCGAAGACGCCTCCGAGAGGCCTAAGACGGCCCCAGGTTTGTCCAACACTGCCTCAAGACTGCCCAAGAGAACCCCAATAGTTCCCAAGAGGTCCACCAGGACGGCGTCACAAAGCCCAAGCCATAGATTTCCTTGTTCGTTTTTTTGACAGATTTGCGCGCCCTCCTTTGCTTCCTTCTAGCAGGCACAAGCGGTCCCAGAGGCCTCCCAGATGAACGAACGAGCCACCACCGCTGCAGACAAACGCCTTGGCCTTGCTCAGACCAGGTGCGTGAGGCCGTGGCCTCTGGATTCTTGCGTGTCTGGACACATGCAATGTGAGATATACAGAAAGCTGGCAGGGGAGGTAGAACAGAAGGAGGAGGAGGAGGAGGAAGAAGAAGAAGAAGAGGAGGAGGAGGAAGAGGAGGAGGAGAGCGAGACATATAGAAAGTTAGGAGGGGGCCTCCCAGATGGCCCCAAGAAGGTGCCAGACACCCGCCACATGGTCCCAATGGGCCCCAAGATAGCTCAAAAGGCTGCCCTTCTTAGCCATCTCGGCTCGAGAGTTCTGCTCGATTTCGGGGGCTATCACACTCTACGTACGTAAGAACCGGTACCCTCACACTTAAGGTTGTGGAGCAGCCTCACCTTCGGTCACCTCCGGGTTTTCCCTCCTCCTCTCCCGCTCCCGCCCCCGCTCCCGCTCCCGCTCTTCCTCCCCCTCCTCCTCCTCCTGCTCCTCCTCCTCCTCCTCCTCCTCCTCCTCCTCCTCCTCCTCTTCGTCGTCACAGTGCAGATGGCCACGATAGTTGCCAGTCTTCACTTACTCGTTGCAGGTTCTTAGGCATCGATGTGCGATCGAAGCTCGCAGGTCGTCATCTTCGCAGGGGGATCTTCTCTTTTGGAGTACGCCAGCTCACTGGCTTGAGCGAGTGCGCTCGGAGACCAGATCTTGGGCATGTTTTGCCTTCGACTGGGACCCTGACCATCGCGTTCGGCGACCGGGTCGGCAGTTCAAGCGCTGGTTGGAGACGACCGAGAATTCCAGATCTTCAAGACTTGAAGGCGCCGAGGCGCCCCCGCGCCGCCCGTCTCGGGACGGCCTCTGGGCCGATGGTGCGCGTCAGCGATGCCGGCGGGCAGGGCAGGGTCTTCGGTGGCGTGACGAGTCATTTCGCTCAGTCTGCTGACGAGAAATCGTATCGGGCTGCCATGGGAATGAATAGCAAGGCGGGCGTCACACGGTACCAGAACTACGAGTCCAAGCGCGTCAAGAGAAGTGGTGTCAAGTTCTTTGGGGCCGAGTCCGCCAACCGCGAGGACATTATTTTTACTGGCGCGACGGACCTCGCAGCAAGTGTGACCTGGGGATGGCACCACCCGTCCAGAGTCTACAACACCATCCCAGTTGGCAGCCCCCTCCTTGACGACCAGAACAACATCTACATCGGAGCCAGCAGCGCCATCCAGAAGTTCGACGTCAACGGTGTAATCAAGTGGAGTTGCGCCCCCCGAGGTCAATTCGCGGCGGCGCCCAGCCTGTGCCCCGCCTGTGCAAGGCGTCTTGCGTCCTCCGACATGATCTTCGGATGGCAAGAGGACGTGGCGCGGCCAGATTGGGCCCAGGGCAACGAGTCCGGCACGGCTTCCCAACGTACCAGGGACCTCCGTCGGCGACATGGTCAAGGTGAAGCCTGGCGCGAGCAATTGAGTGGACGGCAGGGGGCTTTTCAGGGCCTGCGACGAAGGCACGCGGTCTCTGGCGTCGTCCCAAGTGAGCAGGGCAAGGACAGCAGGGCCGTCATAATGTGGACGCGCAGCGGGGACAAGACGGTGGTGCAGCTCCACGCCATGGAGAAGCGCTTCACGCGCGTGGACAAGCGGGGCACCATACTGCTCGCCATGCTGGTGGGTAGAACCACTTCTGCCTGCGTGTTCGCGATTGACTTCGGCAGCGGAGATGAGTTGTGGGCAACTTGGGCCTCGAACGAAATCGCTGGCATCAAGGGCTCTGCGGCTTGCGAGGGCGGTATCGTAATGGTCGCAACTCACCAGGCAATCAGTGGGTGCGTGGCCTGAGCGCTGCGGACGGCAGCTCTGTCTGGCAGTACAAGACGTTCCAGCCAATGTGGAGCATGATCCCTCTGTGGGGTCCCGGTACCAGCGTGATGTTCCAGGACTGGAAGGACAGCCTGGACTACCTGACAGGCGCCGAGATATACAAGGTCGGTGGATACATCGGGACGCACGCCAATGCAGCGCGGTGCATAGCCCGGGCCACAACATACTTATTGCCTTGGGCGTGAAGCACTACACCATGGCCGCTGCAATCCTTACCCAGTTCCTGGTATCATCCCTTCATGCTGGCCGTGGCCAGGCACGCGGGGCGTCATCCTTTGGCAGGAGGGTCTGGGAGTTGGAGACGCCCGAGCCGCCGGCCAGCGCCAGCATCAGCTCGCCCAACGGCCCCTCATCCCACACCCGCCTGGTGGTCATTATGGGCCAGATCTGGGGCCTCCAGCCAGACCTGGGCCTCCAGCAATTGCTACCTCGGCGCCTCCAGCCAGATCTGGGGCCTCGACCCAAATAAGGGCCACACCGGGTGGATAAAGGAGGGCTCGACGTTGTGGACCGGTTTCTGTGCTGGCGACAAGGAGGGGGCAGACATCCGTCGGGTCATGGGCGGCCGCGAAAAGTGTCATCCGAACAAGTGGTCCGTGCCGGTGGCTGATTCGACTGGCGACCTCTACATTGGAAACCAGGTTGGCGAGCTGATGATGGGGTACGATTTAGATCCTCATTCAACGTCCACCAGGCCAGAACTGCTCTCGACCCTGACGACATGGTGTGGCCTTCCAGGATACAGCTATCGCGTTCAGCACGGGTGTTACGGCCGTGACCACATGCACCTCACTCATTGTCGTCCACACTATTGACAAGTGGCAGAAGGCTAATTGGTCAGGTTCGCACATCGATTACTCACCGATTTCCGACAAGGTCCACGGCGAAGTTTTGTCGCACGAAATCTCGGAGGAAGCACGGGAACATTGCGGTCACCCCGAGAGTGGATTCGGACGACGTTTGGTCTAATGACGAGCCCGTCTATGACCCGAACATTGACGGCGGGTCGTCAGCCTACCACTGGCAGGCCAAAAAGCAGGACCGTGCCTTCTCGTATTGAACACGGTTCGAGAGTTGGACAAGAATTTCTTCAGTCTTTTCCAGTCTCCGCGACAGTCTGGCAGCTTCCACGGAGCTTGCTCAGTTTTTGTCCCTCTGCACGAGTTTCAAGGAGGGGGTGGCGCGGACAGGGCCAGACCATTGCACTTTCAAGTCAACCTGCCACTTACGTGTGTCGTGCTGCGCAGCCGACTTCGAAGATTTCCTGTGGAAACGAAAAGATGGCTCAAAAGGCCCCCGAGAAGGCCCGCAGACGGCCGAGAAGACCCCGAAGACGGCCGCAGAGTCGCTGCAGAAGGGCCCAGGAGAGCCCGAAGACGGCCCAGAGACGCCCCCAAGACGGTGTTTGTGACAGCCTTTTTTGGGCAACCGCGCTGTGGCAGGTTCGTAGGTTCGAGTCGTGTCGACCGGCGGCGATCCCGCCGCCAGCGTTCAATGGTGACTGCTGCCAGCGACCAAGGATCGGTCGATGTTGAACGATCTGACGTTTCGAATACGGCCGATCGTTCAAGGTTGAACGATCCCCGCGGTGTCAGAAACTAACGCTGACGTGGTCACGACACGAACCTGCCGTACCCACTCTCCCTCCTCCTCGTCTGCGTCCTCCTTCCTCTTCGTTCAGGCCGTGCCTCAAGCGTTTAGTGGCCAGGCGTGTTCTTTCGCAATGCCAGCTGTTGTGTCAGCTGCGAGGGGCTTGTGGGGGAGAAGGCGAAAATTTTGAAAACATGAAAATATGGTGAATCCTGGGATTAGTGTGGATTTTTTTGTATGTCCATGGGCCCCTTCAAACACCACAACCCTGGGGCGGGGAGCGCCTCAGGGGCGCCGCCAGAGGCGGCGCGAGTTGAGACCGCCCCGACCTTCTCCGGGGGCCTTTGGAGGCCAGCTGGAACTACTCGGGGGGCCTGCTGAGGTGGGCAGGACTACCTGGGGGGGCTGTCTGTGCGCAACCAAAAGCCATAACAGCTTTCTTCGTCGGACGTTGTCCCTGTCGTCACGTCTGCGGTGAGCCTTTCCAGAATCTCGAATGCCAAGCCGGCTCAAACAAGCCGACCAGACGGCCTCCAAAGGTGCCAGACGGCCACAAAACGCGCTAACTACGCGCCCCCAAGGACTCCCCAATTGCGCCCAAGATGCCCCACCAGGAAAAGATTTGATTCCGAAAAAGAAATATCGGCATGAATTCAATTTTTGTCTGAGTTCCGCGTTGATTTCTTGGATCTGCGCTGGGCCCCTGGCGGCGCGTCAGGGACGGGGGCCCAGCGCCGATCCAAGCAACCCGCCTGGACCTCAGATCTATTGTGTTTGTGCCGTTTTGTTTCTGTTGGAAGAGCAAGATGGACAACATTGGAACCATCATGCCACCTGCAGAGGCCCCAAGAGGCCACCAAGAACCCTCCAGAGGCTTCCAGCAAGCCTCCAGAAGCGCCCAAGATGGGCCGAGCACTGCCCCAAGAGAGCCCCAGGACGGCAAGAGGCGCCTCGACAAAGCCTCACAGCGTCAAACTGACAACACGGGAACCTGATGAGACCCCAAGTGACGCCCAAGAAGATCCCAAGAGGCCTCAAGGCCTCAAGACGCCTCCAGAAAGCCCCGACAAGCCCCCAAGAGCGCCCCAGGACTGCCCCAAGATTTCAGGACTGCTGGAGGCGCCTCGACAAATCGTCAGAGCGACAAACTGACAGCCCGAGGACTCCCTCAGGAGGGCCCCAGGACGGCTGAAGGACCTGAGGAGGCCCCAAGAGGCCCCCAAGCATCACAGCGACAAACGGACAGCCCCGAGACTTCCTAGCTCGTATGGAAATTTCTGGAGCTCACCTTACGCCTTACGAGGTCTTCAGCAAGTCCCCAGAAGCGCCCAACAGGGCTTCAGGACAGCCCCGAGAGGGCCCCACGACGGCTGGAGGCGCCTCGGCAAAGCGCCACGGTGTCAAACGGACAACACAGGAACCACTGTAGCGCGCGTTAAGCAGCACAGCGTCAGTCGGACCACACGGGAACCAATGTAATGCGCATCCTGGCTTTCCTCTTATGGGCTCGCATGGAAACGAGCTGAGCTCAACCCTTGTGGCTCGCATGGTCGCGTTCTGAGCTCACCTCCAAGACGCACCGTTGTTAATCTGGCCGCCTTTCCCTCTGGACAGCTGCCGCAGAGAAACCCCAAGCGACTTTTCGTATTGCCAGAGAGCCCTACAAGAAGCCTTCAGGAGGCTTCAATACGGCCGCATGCGGCCCCCGACCGCCGCAAGTTGTCCAATCCAGTCCTCATATAGTCAGACACGTCCTCGACACAACCTCCAACCAAACCCGACGGCCCCCAGGAGCCCCCAGATCCTCCAAACTCAATCTTCCCGCCCGTCATATGCAACCGCGCCCCCTCCCTTCCTTTTGGCTCGCATGGGAACGTGCTGAGGTCACCTCGTGACTCGCATGGTCGCGAGCTGAGCTCACCCCCTCCCTTCCATATGGCTCGCATGGACACGTGCTGAGCTCACCTCGTAACTCGCCTAGTCGCGCACTTCCAAGACGCATCGTCGTTTTCTTGGTCACCTTTTCTTCAGAAGCGTCCCCGACACAACCTCCGACGAAATCTGAGGTTTCGGTTTCTCCGCCCCAATAACCCCTCCAGAGGCCACCAGAAACTCCCAAGAAGTTCCCAAGAGGCCCCGATAACCCCTGCAGAGGCCCAAAGAGGCCCCTAAGAACCTCCCAGAGGCCCCCATCAAGCCCCCAGGAGCGCCCAACATGGGCGCAGCACTGCCCCACGATAACCCCAGGACGGCTGGAGGTTCCTCGGCAAAGCCTCACAGCGTCAAACGGACAACACGGGAACCTGATGAGACCCCAAGAGACCCCCAAGAAGACCCCAAGAGGCCTCCAGGCCTCAAGACGCCTCCAGGAAGCCCCCAGAAGCTCCCAAGAGGGCCCCAGGACTGCTGGAAGCGCCTCGACAAATCGTCAGAGCGACAAACGGAGAGCCCCAGGACTCCCTCGGGAGGGCCCCAGGACGGCTGAAGGACCTGAGGAGGCCCCAAGAGGCCCCCAAGACGACCCCAACAAGCCTCAAGACCTCACCACGCCTCCAGGAAGCCCCCAGAAGCACCCAACAGGGCCTCAGGACAGCCCCAAGAGGGCCCCACGACGGCTGGAGGCGCCTCGACAAAGCGGCACAGCGTCGAATTGACAACACGGGAACCAGCAGAATGCGTCCTACAAGCATGCTCTTTTTCGTTGTCCTTTGTCTCGCAATTCACGCCCATTTGTCCTCCAAGGTCGGGGTTCGTGACAATATCAGGTCTTTTTTGTAGAATCAGTTCCTCGGGCTTTGCTGTAGGAAAGAGTTGCTGGGATCGCTCACGCTCTCAGCTGCCCTGGTACGCCTGCTTTGTAGCTTTGAAACGCAGCGCGTACCTTGTACAAAACGTCAGCATTACCATTCTGCGTGCGTGCTCGGTACTCCAGATTTCGTAATAAAAGGGAGGGGGTCTCAACCCTCCCAGACGAGAAGTTTTAGACCCCCCCGTGGGAGAACCCTCCAAAACATCGTCCCCAGACCCCCCCAGGCCCTCCAAGATAGCTTGGAAGAGACCCCCCCCGAAATGAGACCCCCCTCCCTTTATTACGAAATCTGGAGTACGTGTTGTGCCATGTTTGGGCGAATGTGGGTTGCTTGCTGCGTATCGGGGTGGCTACGCTCACGCTTCTTCTGGTGCTTCCCCTGCACTTTGGGTTGGAGTGTGGGAGCCCTCTACCGTGGCCGCTGAAGCATCATCGCCTCCTCCTGGATTCTCCGCTGGCCTCGAGGAGCATAGCGAGGCGTTGGTCAGCTGGGCGCGGCACGCCTCCCTGATCGGCGGGGGCTCCCGGGAGGCCACGCTGAAGGACTGGTGGGAGATTGCAAGTTCTGACCCTGACCCTTGCCCCCCCTCCCCCCCCTTTCTAGTTACGGCTGGGAACTTTTGGCTTAGCGTGTCGCTCCGCCGGTTCTGACCCACCACGCTTCGGCGTGACACGCTATCCACGTCCCCATTTGGAAGCGACACGCTATCCGCTCGCATGAGCGTGCCAGGGCCGCCGCCGCGACACGCTAAGCAGAAGTTCCTGACCAGACTCGTGTTTGGCATTGGTTCCCCCATCGCGGATGCAGCACAGTGGCCAAGCCAACTTCCTCTGTGCCCCTGTTGCTTCGCATGGCCCGGGGTATAGGAGCCAAACCACTTCCGCAACCCGCACGTGTGGGGACCCGTCGCCTGGTTCTTCCTGCACGACGTGGCTTTCGCACAGGAGCAGGAGATCCCGGATGAGCAGCAAGAGAAGTTGAGATTCTTCTTCACGGACGAGGTGGCTGACATCATGCCTTGTGACGAGTGCCAGACGCGAACCCGCCGGATCATCAAGAGCATGCAGCCAATAGCTGAAGACACATGGTCTAATCGGACCAAGCTTATCATGTGGGTCATAATGTTCCACAATCACGTCAATCTGGACATGGAGAAGCAGGTTCTGCCCCCCGAGCGTGTGTTAGGACACTACGTCGCAATGTTTGACCGGGCTGAGCCCGTGGCGATAACATTCGACCCGAGCACAGATTCGGGGAGAGATCCACAGGAGGCTTTTCCGACAGTGTGGCACGCCGGCGGGATGAAGACGCCTGAGATCATTAGATTCCGCATGCCGAAAGTCTGGGGCCCTGTTGGCTGGTTCTTCCTGCAGACGTTGGCTCTCGCGCAGGAAGATTCCGCCCCAGCGAACTCCAAGGCGGCCCTCGTGCATTTCTACACCAAGTCGCTGTCCTTCGTTTTGCCGTGCCCATTCTGTGGCATGCACCTGAGAGGCACGCAGGGCACTCTGTTGACCACGGCTTGCTGGCCACGCGCGTTAGCAACCTCGAAGCCTCGGGTAGTCCGTGTTGGCCCCACGTGTTTTCAAGCAGTCTGCAGGCCGTGGTCGACACGGTGTGCCCAGCTCCGCCCCCGAGAGGCCACCTGGACGAAGGGCGATCGCCCCTGCCGACAACGAACATGACCCGCTCGGAGCTCGCACGGTGGGTCAGCGACCTACACAACGTCGTCAACAGGTGAGCGGCGCAAGAACAGGGGGCGCCCGTGCCGACGCTGGCGCGCAAGCTGCCCGTGTAAGGTCGCGCGTCAGCGCCCTCGTCTCCGGTGTGGCGCACCGTGCCGGCAGCCGGCGTAAGCCACCACGTCGGGTCGCTACGCCACCTCGCGCAGGACTCGTTTCTGATCGTCGCCCAGGTGCGGGCGGGGAGCTCGCTCGGGCACGCGCCCCTTCCACGGCTGGAGCGTCTCCTCCTGGGCAGGCACCTCCTGCGCTGAGGGGCTCGGGGCCTCCTGGCCCCTGGATATCCTGCACTCGGCGACGTTGGCCTCGCGGGGGGCCTCCTTCAAGGGAAGAAAAACCACCCAGACCAGATAATTGGCGTTTGCTAAGCGGCCCCAGGCGGTTACTAAACAGCCCAGCCCTGTTCGATTCCTTTTTTGGGTGCGTTTGCTAAACGGCCTCGCTTGTCGGGGTGGTTACTGTGGGGGTGGATGTGTTGCCCTCGACTTCTGTGCCTTGTGCGGGCAGGGCGCTGACGTGAGGACCGCTTCGGGCTCAGGTGGGGCTCGGGCCTTCGGGCCGTTCCTTGGACTTCTGTCGTGGAGCCTGTCTGTGGCCTACTTTGCGCGCCTGGCTGCTGCTGCACCCCCCCAGCTGCTCATCGTCGATCCTTTGCCCGCCGGCCAATTCGCTAGTGAGGGCCCTTTTCTGGCTTCTCGCTGAACCGGAGTTTGCCGCCTCGCCGCTGACGAACAAAAAATATGGCCTACAGTCACCGCGCCTAGTAAGGACGCGCGCCTTCATCTAGGGCGCCCTTGTGCCTTTGCTCCTGCGACACATCCTTTGCCGTTTTCGCTGGTCGCCCGCCGCCCCAAAAATCCAAACTTCGGCGTTCAAGGGTCGTGCGTCCTTACCACCCGGCGTTGATACACCTTTTGAACGTAGGCCCGCCAAGGCCAACAAAAAACCTTCGTTCCTGCTGGTGCGTTCCTTTCCTGGCAGAGCGGTGACTGTAGCAGGCCAGATTCGGAGCCGACTTGGGGTGGTGATGCCCCGTGCCCTTTGCTTTTGGGCGTGTCTGCGTATTGTTAGGCGCGCCGTCGGAGCTCAGCTGAGGCTGCCTGGGAGGGCGCGCCCTGGCCGCGGAGCGGGTTCGCTGGACCGAGTGGCACCCACGGCCTGCGGCAGGGAGAAGAAGGAGCCGTCCCCGCAGTTCCCGTGGGCCAAGGCGGACGGCGGCGAGAAGCTCGTGGGCGTGGAAGAGGAGGGGGATATCTAGGGGAGGAGGAGGAGGAAGAGGAGGAGGAGGAGGAGGAGGAGGAGGGGGAGGAGGAGGAGGAGGGTTAAGAAGAGGAAGAGGAGGCGGAGGAGGAGGAGGAGGAGGAGGAGGAGGAGGAGGAGGAGGAGGAGGAGGAGGAGGAGGAGGAGGAGGGGGCGTCCAAAAGGGGGGCCGGTTTTCATGGCGCCCTGTTCCTCTCTCAGCGCTGCCCTTGGCACACACCCGTCCGCGCGCATGCTTTTCGGGCCAGGATGGGTTCCTAGCCCCCCTCTTCCTAGACCCTCGACGCCATGATTCCCCGACCTTGTGGAGGGGCTCGCGTTTAGGATCCCCCTCGGGGGGTACGAAATCTTCTTGCCCCGGTCACGGGCGGAACGCCGGCGGAAGCTGGCCGAAGTTTGGCACGATTCCGGCAGACGCGTTTCCAGGCGGCACGGGCCGCCCCAAGAGGACCAGGAGTCGCCGGTTGCTCGGTCCAGACCGTCGAAGATGGCCTCTAGATGGCCCGAGAGGCCCCGAAGACTTTCTAAGAAGTTTCCAAGAGGACCTCCAAGAGTGTTCCGGGAAGCAAATTTAATAGGCTCCTTGAAGGTTTCTCAACGTTTTTCGTGTCTCCGCCTTTTCGGCTTCCCGACGCCTGAAGACGGCCCAAGAGGCCCCACGGATCGCCCCAAGACGGCCGCAGAGGCCCCCGAAAGGGCGCCCAGACTGCCCAAGAGACCCCCCAAGACGGCCCAAGAGGCTTCCAAGAAGGCCCCAGAATGCTCCAGGAACGCCCGATGAAGGGCCCCAGAGGCGGAGCACGGACCGACATTCCGAGCCTTCCGCCCACAAAGGCCCCCAGGGGGCACCAGGATGGCTGTAGACTCCACGACAAAGCGTCACAGCGTCAAACGGACAACATGGGAGTCAACATGATGCGCTCGCACGCCGTGTCGGCCGGCGGTGGGGCCAAAGCGGCGAGCTGTCCTGTCGTCTTCGTCACCCGCCTCAGTGCTCGAGGTCTTCATCGCCGTCCCTCCCGCTAGCCTTCTTCCAACGCCCTTCCTCCCTCCGTCTCCCCTCCTTCCTCCTTCCTCCCTCCACTTCGCTCCCGAGAGACTCCCACAACGGCCCAAGAAGCCTCCAAGAACCCCCAAGAAGACATATCCAAAGTCACCATCGCCGTCGTCGTTTTCATGAAGAAAACTCCGCTGCCCTTCTCGTCTGACCATCCTTCTCCCCCTTCCCATCTTGTGTTTCAACCCTCATCCATCCTCTCGCTTCCGAGCTGTTTCGGTCTATCTCCTCCCACTGTGTCCCGCACCTCCTCAGGAAGCCCCGAACAGGCCTACAGTGGGAAGCGGACAACACGGGAACCGCACTGGGCCGCCTTGCTTGTGCTTCCTTCCGTGCGTACTCCATTGAGTCTCGCCAGTGTTGCCCGCGTGCGCTCAACGGTCGAGAGAACCCGTGACCGCCCAAAGCGCTTGTCAAAAGGGCCCCAAGACGGCCAAACAGAACCGCTAGAATCAAGAGCCCTATACATCCGCCCAAACACGGTCGACGAAACCCCCATGACCGCTGTAGGAGGCCCCCCGAGGGCCCGAAGACAACCTGGAGCCACCGCCAGCACAGCCTCCGAAGGTGCCGGACGGCGGGAGAGGACTCGGAGACGGCCCAGGAGCTTTGAAGAGGCCCCGAGAACACCCCCAGACGCCCACAAGAGGCCCCGGAATTCGGTATCGTTTAACCCATCCCCATCCCCATCTCCATCCCCTTCGAGACCCCCTTCAAATTACCACCCCAGTGGGGGATGCACACCTCGAAACCCGAAGAAAACGACCCATATCCCCATGTAGGGGGGGTAGATCGGCCAGCGGGGCCAAGGCCACGCCACTGGGGATGGGGATCGGTTAAACGATACTCAGGAGTGCACCCCGAAACTTCCCAGGTGCGCCTCAGAGGACCCAGCGAGACCCTGCAACGCGCATACACCTTAGGCGATGCTTAAGAAAACTTAAATTTTCGGCCAGAGTCTCGATGATTCTTAATGCTTCAATGTAAATCCTAAGATTTGAATGGGAACTTTAGGTTTTTATTCAAGTTCTGAGACTATGAATTTCTTAACCCATGATTTCTTAAGCATTTCGCAGGGTGTACCCTTCGCGTCCCGGACGCACATCCCGCGAGGCGACTGGAATCCCGACGGGTCCCCCACCCAGCACACGAGCCTCCAAGACACTCCAGTCTTCGTCAGAACCGTGCCCCGTCGTCAGAGCCTGCCCCCAAGAGGCAGATCCTTTCCTGCCCCTGCCACTCTCACAGATCATCCCCGCTTGCATTTCAAGCTCGGGGCTCGTGGATATATTTGTTTTTTTCACCACGTCGATCCCCAGAGGTCTCGGCCCATTCCCAGGGACCGTTGTTTCGTCCCGAGTTGTATTTGGACGGCCCCGAGGCCCAGCAAGGCCCACCAATAGATGATGGTGTCTGTCCCACAGTATCCATGAGATGGTACATCAACGTTAGAGTGGCCAACCCAGGGTCAGGCATCAAAGCAAAAATGGCGAGGGTGAAAACCATCAGGAACACATGTGCTGCCTTTAAAACGGCGGCTGATGTTCCTCAAAACCTCTCAAGACGCACCAGGTGGAACAGGCACCTTCTCAGGGAGCGGAACACAGGTGGTAGACATTCAAGCGTCCGCAGCATGCCAATCAGCTTGCCATTGCCGGCGCTCAACCTCTAAAGCATTGGAAAAAGAGCCGTCGATGTCAATGACTTCCTCGGATATGGGCACGCCTGACCCCGGAAAGAAACAGCCTCTTTGCAATGGTTGCTGACATAGAGGCCCCGAGGCCCAGTAAGGCCCCCCAGAGGCCGAAAACCGTGAAGACGCATTTGTTGTTCATGATTCGAGGGGGACTGGGGAGAAAGCTGGGATGTTGTTTTCCTCCGAACATGCCATCTGAACGAACCACTGCGAGCATTTCACTAGGCGCGGCTGCGTGCCGAGTACATCGACGGCTGCGCGCTGGCTCGAGACGATGCAGCAACTCTGGCCTCCCTTTGGGGCGCTCCCTGGGCGCTCGAAAAGGAGGCCAGAGTCCCTGCGCCCCTGGCCCCCCGGCCACCCCTCCTGGGCGCACCCGACGAGCAGGGCCGAGCGCGCGGGCATCGGCGCGCCCGCCTCCCGCGCAGGGCCCCGCGAGCGGGCGCCCGGCCTCTCCACGCGTGCACGGGCCGCCGCGCCGGGCCGCCGCCGCGTCGTGCGTCGCGCGAGGCCTCCCCCCCCCCCCTTCCCCGAGACGTGCTCGCGTCGTGGAGCGATCCTCAGCTGGGAGGTCTCTGTGTGGCTGGTTTTCGGCCTCAGCGGGGGCCCACGCCAGGCCCCGGGGCCGTCCGAAAAGGACACGGGACAGAAAAAATTGGCCCCAGGGAAGTGTCGGCGGCGAGCGAGGGGGGGGGGAGGGTGAGAAGGGGAAGGCCTTCTCAGAAGGTTTGGAAGTCCCCCGGCCTTCTGAGAAGTTTTCTCAGCCTTCCCCGAGGACATGGGAAGCCTCTCGGAAGGCTGGAGGCTTCCTCAGAAGTCCCGCCGCCTTCTGAGAGCGCCTTCGCCTCCTCACCTCCCCCCCTCGCTCGCCGCCGAAAGTGGCTCAGACCTCCAGGGCCCACGCATCGGAAAGATGGGAGCAGCTGGATTGTTTGGGTATCGCGCGCGCGTGAGAGGCCCCCCTTTCGCCCCGCCTCTCGGAGGTGGTCGTCGGCTTCAACGGCCAGTACGAATTGGGCCCGCCCATCGACGTCTACCTGGGCAACGGGGGCCCTCTGAGGACCCCCTCTGGCGGCCACGCGCCGAAGTCGGCGGCCCCGCGCCGCGCCCGCGCGCGCGCCCCGGCCGCGGCGGCAACCCTGGCGGCCTGCTTGTTGGTAGCGGCGTAGCAGCGCCCGGCCTCCGCCCCCCCCCCGCGCGTTCCGCTCCGCCCGCCCGGCCCGGTGGGGCGCTGCGCGCCGCCGGCCCCGCGCGGGGCCGCGAGAGGGGCCTCGACGCGCAGACGCGTCGCGCCAAATGCCGCACGCGCGAGCTCGGACCTCTGTGCACATGCGGCCTCGCAGCAGGCTGCCTGACCCTCCAGCGTGTCCTGGAAGCGTTTTCCGACTCGTTCCCAAGACGTTTGGTCGCTCAGGAATGGGGTCCGGAGAGACGGGGTCTTGAGGATGTGAAGGGGTTCAAGGGAGGATTTGCATCGTTTTGAGCATCTCGTCCTTAGCACCCCATCCTTTAGGACCCCATTGCTGAATCACCGATATGCGCGCCGACATCATCTGCGCAGCTTCTTCGCAGCGCATCCTGTCAAGCTTTCTTGCAAGAGCGGTTCTCCAGGGGCGCTCCAGAGAGGGCCTCGCCCTGCCTTCGGCGCAGCTTCGCCCCAGGCGGCAGCCTTTCGGAGGGCCAGCGGAATTCGGCGGAAAGGAGCTGGCGGCAGCTGCGCCGGCGGAATGCGGCGGAAGTGAAATCGGAGGACGCGTAATGGGGGGGGACATGAATGGGGGGGCAGCGAGGGCTGCAGAGAAGGTGCCCTTTCGGCCTGAGGAGGGGGCCTCTAGTGGCCAGCCCGAAAAGGGCACCTCTCTTCCCCCCATTCACCGCCCCCCTTGATTGGCGCCCATTGAAGCGTCGACTTCGCGCAAGAGTGACCCCTCGACGGAGCGACTCTTGGTGCGGGTTCATCGGGACCCCTCCGATCGCTGAGCGCGATGCGATAACGGCTGCTTGCGCGCTTGGATGTGACCCCTTTGCGCCTTCTTATTCCGCGTACCAAAGGCCACTCTCGCCTGGGTCACTCTTGCATGTAGCCGAAAGGGAGACTTTAATTCTAATCTCCCGCACGACATGCGATGCTGACCTCTGCGCGCGCGCGCATGCTGGGCGGATTTCTGGAGGGGTCGTCAGTTTGGGGAGCTTGCCGGGGATGAGCACTATACCTCGGCCCATGTGTTCTCTCGTCAGGGTGGGAGGCTTAGTTACCCACGAGCAGCGACACTGCGAATTGCAATTGTCTGTCGCTCGCGTGCGGCATTGTGGGCGCAGGATTGGATAGCGGCCAGGCATGGATTCCGCCAAACGAGTCACATATGCTGCAGAAGTGCGGATGTGTGCGCCAAGTTTGAAGCAATGTTGAGTACCTAGCACTCTGGAACTGTCAAGTCAAGCGTGTAGTTTTGTACGAATTGCGTATTACGATGAATGTCGGAACGATATGCGGGGCTTTCGTGCAGCATCGTATCGTTGTTCGTATAATGGTTATCGTGATTGGGAGTCGTGTTGTTAAACGCTTGGCCCATTGAACATGCACACATCTACCAATGTAGCACCCTATACTTGTGTGGGGACCTGTGGCGGGCGCACTTCCAGGCAATGAGGAAGTCTTGGGTAAGTTCTGACAAAGGAAGACCTGCGATGTGTGTGCCATGCCGATCACGCAGTTAGCTGCATTAGGGACTTCGTCTAGCTGTTGATACAGCTTGCCGAAGTGCTGGAAGGGGCGCCACATTTCTTAGCCCATCAGCGGGGACATGGGGTTCGCACCGATCATGAGCATCGATGGGAACCTGTGGCCACGGAATCACACATGTTTCTCACTCTTCGCGAATCTCAACCCGCCTAGCCAGTCACCTCTGTCGCACATCTTGTGTGATCTAGCCTTGCCTGGTTTAGCCTTGCACGGTCGGATTGTTCGGCGTTGCCTCGTTGGGGGTTGCGGTTTGAGCTCTACTCCGTTTTTGTCGTGGTCGCTTGGGCGTAGGCATTTGGCAATTGAGAGAAGTGCGGTCACTCAAACTGCTTCTCCTCATCCTCCCTCTTGTCCTAGTCGGCATCTGGTTATTCGTCCTTGTGTATTCTATTGGAGAGGCCTCACGGCCGGTGCCGCCGACCCCGCGCGTTTCCAGCGTTTCAGCAAAGGTAAGAGCGGACAAGGATCACTTATACCCTTCCGAAGGGGCCATCGGACAGCGAGGACATGGGGGCAAGGGTTACCACTTCGAAGGAAAAGGCAGATGCAATCCAGTTGGTCGAGATGGGAAGGTGACGAAGTGCTTGACGAAGGGATGCGAAAACGAGTTCTGCCCGACGAAGGACTGCCCGCGCCGCCAAGGCGGGAAACCGAAAGGGAAGGCATCGTTCATCACCGACGAACCTCGTCCGGTTGCCGGCGTCGGCGCTGGAGCACCCTGGTTTGGATTCAACGCTGGCGCCGTGGCCAACTCATCTACGGCGGCCGCGACGTTTCCGAGCGCATCATCAGCGCCAGCCTACGGCTCTGGAGCCATCAGCTTCTTCGCAGCAGAGAGCGCCGTGACCAGCGAGGCGCCGGAAGCCGCCGGTTGCAAGTCGAGCGTGACAGGCTCGAAAGGACTTGTTGGAGTTGCTGTCGCACCAGCTGTGGCAGGGCCGAAGATGGCGATTGAAGATCGAGTGAGCTGCAGGGCGGACCCAAAGCAGTCCTGCCGAACGCTGCATGGGAACCCCCTCCGGGACCGAGCGGGCCCGCATCGTCGGAATCGGAGGGCCAGCGTTTTCAAAAATGTGCACGCCGAGCGCGAGCGACACGAGGCACGTGACGAACGCCCCGGGACTTCAAAGGCCACGTCTTGGATTTTGCGGCGGAATGTCAAGAACTTCATCGACTCGAAGTGGGTTGACAAATTAAAGTGGGCGCAAGCATCTGATGGCGCCGCGACGAGGATCATTCGCCGCAGGCTGACAGCGCGTGGATTCAAGGACCGCCATAAGGGAGAGGTCAACGCCATCACCGCGACGGGTGCCCACTGGGGACAGCGAGTGGTGTATATTCTGGCGGCTCAACATCAGCGGGAGCTATGCTGCGCGGACATATCCTCTGAATTTCTTCTTCAGGGTGCGACGTTCGAGAAGGTTTCGAAGCTCTTGGACAAGCCCAAGCGAGAGATATGCTTCGAGCTGCCCAAAGGATCGGCTGAATCGCTTTGCCAGGTCAAGGGTTTCGAGGGTTTCAATCGCGTCTTGGAAGTTCTACGGATAAGGATAGGAGGCTTCGGTCTCAATGACGCTCCTCGCCTCTTCGGTATTCGACGCGGTCAAGTGTTGTAGTCGGTGTGTCTTCGAGCGACTCTTGCCGATTCCAAACTTTGTCTAAGACATCATGGTCAGGTTCTAGCGTTGTTGGTCTTCGCGCACCTGGATGGCCCAAAGTACGCCGGAGAGGACCATGCGTTGAACGAGATGATACGAGCGCTGGAAGCGGTTTTCGGCACGATGGCTAGGCATGGGAAGGATCTCGTTCATTGCGGGCTCCGACACCGACAACTAGACGATGCGAGCATAGAGGTGGGCCGAACGGAGTACATGCATAACCTGAATTGCCTCGACGACTAAGAGTTACAAGGTAAAAGTGACGTGGGCGACCCGCCGGAGAAGCATGCGAAGTTGTACCCGTCCCTCCTTGGAGCTATTGCGTGGTGAATCATGACGAGAGTGGACCTTTGAAAAAACGTGGCAGCTCTACAGAGGCGCGGCAGGGCTCCCAAGGTGGGCCACATCAGGGAGATTAGTGTGTTGCTGATGTACATAAGTACATGAAGGGGAATCCTATGTCCCCGGTGACGCATCAGCTGAAGCTGCCGGCGAAGTTAGTTACAGTTGGCGACGCAGCTTTCAGGAGAGAACCAGCTGACAAAGGGCTGGTCATGAGTGGCGCAGTGTACCTTCTGGTGGAGGATGGAGAAGGACCAGGAGGCAAACTCAACATGCTGGAGTATTGTTCGGGGAAACAGGCGCACGTGGTGCGAAGTATCTGGGGAGCGGGGCTGCGCCATTTATCGGATGGATGTGATTATCTTCTACTGTTGGCGGGTGTCCTGGTCGAGATTCAGATGGGTGAGATGAGTGTACGACAGTCGCGAGGCATGGTGGGGGGCGCTGAGAGCTGCATGTTAGCAGTGCCACCGCTGGAGGCTTGTGTGGATGCGCAGAGTGTGTTCTCTGGCATTACGGCTGGGCAAGTCAAGATGCAGGCCGAGAGGCATGCGCTGTACCACGCGCAATGGATACGAGAGCTGCTGGACAGAGCCATCCTACGAGTGCTATGGTGGACTGATACGAGGGACTGTTGCGCATATGGTCTTACCAAAGGCAGCGTATTACGAGAGGCACTGAGGTGCGTCGCGCGAGGATGGTGGAAGGTTCAACGCCCGGTCATGGCTTGGAAGTCGACGGGCCGAGTGCTCCAAGGATGGAGTCAGATTTCGAGTCGAGCACCTTCGACGACGTAGAGGGCCTCTCCATATGCGTATCGATCCTGTGGAGTCGTATTCTCTGGAGGGCACACTCCTGTGCTTGCTGGAGATCAACGACCTGAACACGTTCACCAGCAGAGTCGAGAACTGGGGGTGGGACGTGGGGAGCAAAAACAGCACGGGCGAGCATGGCGATCCGCTGCGGCTGCTCTGGCTCAAGGCTGAGCGACTGAGGCCTGCGCGCGGCGGCGCGGGCCTGCGCCCGAGGGCGCGGATATCGAGAAAGCTGGTGCGGCTGCGGCGCCACCGTCGGGAGGAAAGGCCCCCCGACTGAGGGGGAGGGGGAAAAGGAGGAGGAGGATGAAGAGGAGGAGGAGGAGGAAGAGGAGGAGGAGGAGGAGGAAGGGGATCCAGAGGAAGTGCGGCTACCACACCGCGCGCCAAGTTCCCGTCCCCGCATGGTGCCGCTGGAAATGGCGCCGCGCGCATTGCAGCTCGCGGGGCACGACGCTCGACCCGCCCGCAGGGCCATGCAGCGAGTGCTGGGCGCCCCTGCACATTGAGCGGGGGGAAGCAGTTCTGGACCTTGAGGCGCAGGCGCCAGGATGCCCGCGCCAGTTCGCAGATGTCACCGTCCGGTACGCCGTGCCGGGCGACGCCGGGCACCTCGTGGCAGCGGCCCAGAGGGACGGCGCTGTCAACGCGGAGGCGGAAGGCGACAAGCGGCCCCGGCATCCGGCCGGACGCGCGCCGTGGCCCGTCCTCCCCTGGCACTCGAGACAGGGGGCCGGCACGGCAGGGCCGTTCTGCGCCACCTGCGATTGTTGACGCGTGACCTCGCCCAGGGCCTGGGGGAGTAGGAGGGCAGCGCGGCGGCTGCCAGCGCCCAGCGCTGGGGGGCCGAGCTCTCGGTCGCCTGCACGGGGCGACGGCCCAACAGCTGCGAACGTGCCTCGGAGGAGACTAGGCGGTCTGCGTCGTTGCCCTCCGCGAGGCGGCGGCGGGCTGAGCTCGCGGATGCGGTGTCCGCGGCGGCGGACCGGGGCGTGCTGAAGGTGGGTTCCTTTTTCGTCCTAGTGCCGTACCTTTTCTTGATGGTATCGGCGATGTTCAGAGGTAGCGTTGTGTTTTGACTTCTGCATCGACCAGGAAGAAGAGGAGGAGGAGGAGAAGGAGGAGGAGGTACAGTTCGACGCCGTCCCCTCCTGGATGGGGAGGTCTGGCTGGTGGCGCTAAGGTGCCCCTGCTCGGCGGCGGCGGACCCCGCAGCGCGCCTGTGAGCAGCACTGCGGTGCGCTTATGGCCCCCAGGCGGCGACGGAAGCCCGTCGTTGTCCCCTTCGCTCTCGGGGCCTCTTGGAGGCAGGCTCGACCGCCTTCTATCTGTCTCCCCCCACGCCCTGCGGAGTGGTCCCAGACCTACGGCGTCCCGATGTTGTTCAGCACGGGGTCTTCGGAAGTCCCGACCTTGTCCCTGGGGCCGGGTTTTTCTCTTGCGTCGTTGTTTGACGGCGCTGGGGCCCCGCAAGGGCCCCCGGGAGGCCGAACAAAAACTAAAAACCTCCCGTCCTGTTTTTGTTGGCCAAGACGCGAGCACGTTTAGGGCCTCATCCTTCCTCCGTTCTTGCGCCGCGACGGGGAGAACCAGGCAAAGAGGGGGCCCTATGCCCCTACAGGCCCGCCCGGGGCCCGCTGCCCCAGCATCGGAATGCTGGAGCTCGCGCACCGGCGGCTGGAGGTGGAGCTCGCGCTGGTGGAGGCGTGCGGGGGTGAAGCGGGTTGTCTCATCAAGAACAAAAGAGCCCCTTCACCTTAATATCACAGTGAAGACGCGGCCTCACTTTGGCCCCCGTCCATACAGTAGAGATCAGACATCCGGGCGTCTTTGTTTGATACCTCTGCAGAATGACACCGTATCCCTGATATTTTTGGTTATTGGCCCTCCTATCTGAAGTCCCCGCCCAAACGATTAGGGGCCCTTTTTTGTTCATCGTTATCGTGGTCGTGGTCGCCGCCGCCATGGTCGTCGTCGCCTCCCTCGCTGCCTTCGTCGTGGTCGTCGTCGTCGTGGTCTCCGTCGCCGTCATCGTAACCTTCGTGGTCGCCGCCGCCGCCGTCGTCGTCGTCGTCGTTGTCGCATCTGTCGTTGTCGTCGTCGGCGTCTTGGTTTCCGTTACCGGTTGCCGTCAACAATATCGTTGCTGTCGTCTTGGTCTTGGTCGTTTTGTCGTAAACGCTGTCGGTGTCCAGAGGCAGAAAAGGGAGAGGGACAATGGAGGGTCGGGGGGGATTGGGGGGAGGAGGAGGAGCAGAAGGAGAAGGAGAAGAGGAGACGCCAGATCAAGAGGCTTTCTCTCAGAGCGAGAGTGGCTGGCCAGAGTAGCTTGGAGGATGGTGGGGATGTCTAATGGCCTCCCCCCGTATAGGAATGCTTTCTGGCCCATCCCATCCGTCCTCCAAGAGGTCACAGTTTCCGAACTCTGGGCAGCCCTGTTGGGAGCCACTTTGATTGGCCTGGCTGCGAGTACGCTGAATTGACGCGGTCATCATGGTGAAATATTCCGACGAAGGTCACCGTGGAGTGGCCGCTAACCATCACATCGCACCGCATTGGCGGCGGTTTCTCCTGGTCACGGGAAAATGGCGTTCCAACGTTTTCGCAAGGCTCGTTGCCAGAGTGCGCCGTCACTGCGTCGGAATCCACAGCCACGTCGCCACATTCTCGAGAGCCGTGCTGCGCGTTTCGCTGCTTCTCTCAGGTTTGGGATGCCGCGCATCGGCGGCATCATCCCGATGTTGATCTCCCCCAAGCGCTCCCGGTGAGCGACGCCTGGTGCACCGGAGCTCGTCTTCATCAACGGGTGTAGATGCCACCATTATGTGAGATCCGGATGAGCCAACATGCTGAAGAGGCCACCATGCTGTGAGGATAGCGGAGCTGGAATGCACCAGCCACAGGAGAGAACTCGCCAACACGGCAGCGTGTGTGTGTGTGTGTGTGTTAGTTTGCGTGTGTGTGTGTATGTGCGTGTGTGTGTGTGTGCGTGTGTGTGTGTGTGCGTGTGTGTGTGTGTGTGTGTGTGTGCGCGCGTACCCAGAGATCCGATGTCGTGTTTTTTTTCAATACGGGGTCCCCAGAAGGCTCGATCCATTCCCCAGGACTGGTTCTTCATCTTCCGTCCTTTTTTGACGGTCCCGAGGCCCAGCGAGGGCCCCTAGGGGCCGAAATTTGAGAAAAACTTCCGTCTTGATTCTTTCGATACGTTGGATCTCGGGGTACGTGTGTGCGTGTGGCCGCCGTGCCCAGGGAGGCACCGTCCGCAACGGCGGGGACGCGCGCCAAGACACCGGTCGCTCTACGCCGGGGTGCCTTTGGGCCTCTCTCCGCCGTGCGCGCGGCGCGGCGACCTCCCGCGGCCGCCCAGGGGGCTGCTGCGCTCGGGGCGTTCTCGGGCTCCTTCGCGCGCGGGTTCTCAGGACCGGGCTTCCTGCGAGGGTGCCTTCCCAGGCTCGGGGGCCACAAAGCGGGGTGGTGACCACACTGTGTGGTGAGTCGGTGGGGATTCGGGGTCACCGCACGGTTTTGGGATTCGAGTCCCTCTCACTGAGGACGTCTCGGGCGACAGGGGCCTCCAGGGTCCCAAAACCGTGCGGTGACGGACCGTACGGTGAGGTCTTGGGGGATTTCGAGTTCACCGCACGGTCCGTCACCGCACCATTTCGGGCATCCAAACACGCATCTGGCTGCTCTCTTTGTGGTGCTGGATGCGGGTGCCCCAGAGGTCCGGACCACTTCCCTGCAGTTTCAGAGGACTAGTGTTGGAAGTGGGAGGAGCATGTCACATCAACGACGAGCCACGGCCACGGCCGACTAACAGCGACGACGACGTCTGGGGGTTTGAGTCGGGGTCCGTCAGGGGCGCTGGGGAGGGTTCAGTCGGGGGTACATTCTGGTACATTCGGGGGTTCATTCGGTTCATTCGGTCCTAGCGGGTGGTCTCAAAACTATTAGAAGCCACAGGTTTTTGCAGGATTCGGAGCCCGAGATGGCACATACGCCTGCAACCACCCCTCCCTTATATTTCACTAAAAGCGGAACCCTCGTCTCCGGGGGGTGAGCGGGGGACGGGAGGGCCGCGTCTTGGAAGCGCCCCCTTTACAAGTTTACCCAGCCCGCGCGTTCTAGAATTTCACCACAGCCGGTCGCGGTCGACCTTCTAGATCTAGTTTTCTAAAATTTTGCGACAACGTCCGTCGTTGTCGTCGGTCGTCGTCGGTCGGTCGGTCGGTCCGTCCGTCGTTGTCTTCGTCGTGCTCATTCGTCGCTGTTGATCGGTCCGTCTGTCGTCGTCGTCCGTGGTTCGGCACCGTCGGTCGTTATCCTCGTCGTTCGTCGGTCGGTCGGTCAGTGGTCGTTGCCGTCGTCGTTGTCTGTCGATCGTCGCCGTCGGTCAACGTCGTCGTCGTCGTCGTCGTCGTCGTCGATCGCTCGGTCGGCCAGTCGGTCGGTCGGTCATCGTCGTCCTCGATCGCTCGGTCGGTCGGTCGGTCTGTCGTGTCGTTCGTGGTTCTAGTCGTCGTCGGTCGCTCGGGCGCTGGGTCACTCGTCATTCGTCCGGTCGGTTCGTGTGGTCGTCGTGGCCGTCGTTGTCATTCGTCCGTCGTCGCCGTCGGTTGTTGTCCAGTCGTTCGGTCGGTCGGTGGCTCCGTCGGTCGGTCGGGCGGATCTAACGGCTTTCGCGGTATTAGGCAGCGGGAGCGAGCCACGGCCCAGACGAATCACAGTCACTAGACGGACGCACCTCGTCAAAAGTGTCAGCAGCAGACAACTCCACTGGCTGTGGGCCCGGTGTTGCGTCTTGAGTCGTCTGTGGACGGTCCCGAGGCCTGGCGAGGGCCACCCGAGGCCGAAGCCGGCCAAAAACCGGCCGCTCCAGTTTCTCCCCGGAGCGTCGGATCTCTGGGAGGGCGCCCTGCGGCTGCGCCCGCCCCTCGAGGGCAGCTGGGGGCCCCTCGGGGCGGCGAGCCTGGCGTGCTCGCTGCTCCTGCCAGCGGTGGCTGCCAGGAGGGTGCGTTGGACAAGGCTGGTTTCGCTGGACTCGAGGTCCCCCCAGCTCGACCTTAGGCACTCCAGCACGACCTGAGGCGCCCCAGCAGCCGTCGTATTCACCCTTCTTGAACCAGACCTTCTCGCCGTCCTCGATCAGAAGGCGGCGGGACTTCTCAGAAGCCCTCGCGCCTTCCGAGAAGTGTTTGTTTGCCTTCGGGGGAGGCGTAGAACACTCCTCAGAAGGCCGGGGGACCTCCGCACCTTCTGAGACGTTTTTCTCCTGCTCACCTCCCGCCCTCGCTCGCCGCCGAATCTTGTACGGCGGCCTCCGGCGCACACTTGGTGGTCGGCGAGCGGCCGGCTCGGTATGGCATCGAGGCCGACTGGAGCATCCTGCGTACAATCGGCGAGCGGCTGCCGCGCATGCCGGCGTTGCTATCGGACAGCGCTGCCTCCTGTTGCCGGCGTAGGGAAGCCATTGGGCGCGTTTGCTAAAGGCCTCGCGCGTCGGGGTGGTTCGGGGTGGATGTTCTGGCCTCTACGTCGACGTCGCAGCACGGGCCTTCGAGGTTGCACTGGCTGCTGTGCGGCCAGGAAGGCCGCCTGCCACGCTCGGCCGCAAGGCCAGGCCACCCTGGGCGGGCGCCCGTCGTCGTCGTGCCTGTTGTGCTAAGTCGGGCACGTCCCTCCACAGGAGGAATCTTCGAAGTAGTTGAAACATAGTTATGGGGCGATGTTTTTCGTTTATTTTGACTATTTCCGAATATTGGTTGCACATGTTCGATGAGTTGCCCCAAATCCGCCTGTAGGGGGACATGCAGGACCTAATCGTACCTGTTGTCCCTGATGACCTGGTCTACGAAGGCAGCCCACTCCACGAGCTGCTCGGACAGCGTACTCGGAGTGCGTGGTCAGAGGGGGTACACCTATCAGACACTCAAGTAAAGCCGTCAACGTTCGTGGGCTCCAGACTTCGCTTCTCAGAAGATCAAGAGTTTGGACCGGACCCTGCGCGTGTTCTCGGGGCTTCACTTGTTCGTAGAACCTTCGTGCATCTGGACCCGGGCTACTGTGTAAGAAACCGTTGGGAATGAAGTACAATTCTATGCTTGAAATTGTCTTAACCCTACGCAGGGGTGTGCAGTGGGGGCGCGCATCAAGAAGCCATGTGCTTTTCATCAGGGTACCCCGGGTTTCCTCGCTCCTCGCGCTGCGCGGTGACTTCCCGCGGCCGTTGAAGAAGCTGCTGCGTTCAGGGTGCCCTGGGCTTCCCCCCAGTCGCACCCCTCGCGCGGGTCTTCAGGGCTGGGTTTCTTGCGAGGATTTCTTGCGGCCGCGTCCGCACTGTAGTTCTGCTGCTATCAACCCCTCCCTCTCCAACGTATAATCCTACCATATATCTCCGCCGCTGCCGCAGCATCCGACAGGCCGAGGTGAGCCGCCTCGGCTGCGCCTGCGGCACGGCCTTCGTCCCCGGCTCGAAGTTCTGCCGCCGGCGCCGCGGGGGCGGTGTCGAAGCCGCCTTGCCTGCACGGCAGTTTTGCAATGAATGGCAGATTGAAATCAGTCCCTGGACTTATGATGTTCCAACCCGCTCTAGCCTTGACCACCAGGAAGAATTTCGAGCACCAAAAACGTAACTCGAGGGTTTTCACGTGTCGGACCCTGGGAGGCACTCGTCCGACACTCGTTCGACACTGTTTCGACACTTTTCCAGGTGCTCGAAATTATTCATGGGATGTGGTCCTTAAGTGCGATGGGAGCATCATAACCCTGGACCCCTCCCAGTGTCCACCTGGGGCATTCCAACAAGGGCCCTGCCTTCGAGGATCGAGGGAGTCGGCATCGCTTCCGCGGCGGAAGGCTGGCGGAAGGTCGGCGGAAGTGAAAAACGGGGGCGGCCCCGCCGGCGGAGGCAGGCGGAAGGCCGGCGGAAGCCTCGCGGAAGTGAAGGATGCACCCCGCAAGAAATGAAGACGCTGGTGGGTTCAGGGTTGCCGAAGTCGCCCATCGGGTGAGTGTTTGTCCCCCCCCCCCCCTGGATCCGTTTTTGTTAGGGCCCAGAAGCGGGCCCCAGAGGCCGAGAGGGGCAACAGAAACTGCTCGAGCCGAGAACGGCGAGCCTCGCCCTCCCCCCCCCCTTCTCATGGCGCCAACATCGCAGAGCGGGTATCGTTTGGAAAACGATAGGATGGCCCGGGGTGTCCTGGAGAATTTCGTTCCGGATTTCGAGGTATATTTCTTGCGGACTTTTCTTTGGACCGGGAATGAAGACTAAAAACAATCACGCGAAATTCACTTCGTTTTTCGCTCGCCGCTTCTGGCAAGAACCCACACAGATCAGCACGTCTGCAAGGCCTGTGCAATGACTCTTCCGGAGCTCGCTGGAACCATGCAGCGCTCGGCCACCTCAGACCTCCAGCCGACGACTCCAAGGTCTTCCCCCTCCCTTTTGGCGGCGACCGAGGGGGGTAAATGAGAAGGAGGAGGCCTTCTCAGCAGGCGGCGGGACTTCTCAGAAGCCCTCGCTCCTTCCGAGAAGTGTTTATTTAATCGCTTCGCTCATTCCGCCGGCCCATATTGTCGCACCGTTGTGGGTTAGCCGAGTTTGGGGGCCTCTTGGGGGCCGTTTTGGGGCCTCTTGGGGCCTCTTTTGGGCCTCTTGGGCGCCTCTTGGGGCGTCTTGGGGGCCTCTTGGGGGCCTCTTGGGGCCTTTTTGGGGCCTCCTGGACGCCTTCTGGGGCGGAGGGCTCGATTTTTCAGTTCTCGGTTCCCCTCTTGAGCCCCTCTTGGGCCCGTCTTGGGGCCTCTTGGTCCGTCTTGGGCGGCACTTGGGCCGTCTTGGGGGCCCTCCTGGGCCGTTCCGGGGCCGTCTTGGGAGCCTCGTGGGCCGTCTTGGAGCGGTCTTGGGGGCCTCTTGGGCCGTCTTGGAGCGTCCGGAAGCCGAAAAAGCCAGAACACAAAAAACATAGAAAAAACCAATGAAAATCAACGATTTTGGCCTCTTGGGGCTCTCTTCGGAGGCCTCTTGGAAGGCTCTTGGGGCGTCTTGGAGGCCTCTTGGGCTGTCTTGGGGGCCTTTTGGGCCGTCTTGGGGTCATCTTCGGCGTCTTCGAGCGCTCTTTGGGCGTCTCGGGGGCCTCTTGGGCAGTCTTGGGGGCCTCTTGGGGCACTCTGAGCGCGCTCTGGGGAGCCTGAGAGGCCGCACCCAGAAGGAAAACCATCTCTGAGTAGACTTGGTCGGGCGGCGGTCGGGCGGCGGTCGGGCGGCGCGGTCGGTGGTCGGGGTACTTTTCGCCGGGGGACCCCCAGGGGCCGCCCCGCGCGCGCGAACTAGAAATACTGTTAATACTGTTAACCAGTTACCGGAGATCTTAGCACGCCCTGGCCCGTTGGGCCGGCGAATTTGTCTTCGGGGGAGGCGTGGAAGGCCGGGGGACTTCCGAGCCTTCAGAGAAGGCCTTCTCCTTCTTACTTCCCTCGGGGCTCGCACCCGATGAGATCTCGACCCCACCGCACTGGGAAAGCAATGTTTGGGCTTGTTTTTTGCGCCCCTCTCTGCCTCCAGGGGTGTTGCTGGATCCGGGGCGCTCAAGCCACGACTCAAGCAGAAACATCTGGTCCGTGGGAGTGGGTCGATCAGTGGCGCCGAGAGAGGGGAGCTGGCTCCGGTGAAGCCGATCGGGGCCTGGGTGCCTCTCAAACTGCCAAGGAGCGTTGGGTGTCCCCGTCTGACTGGGGCCTGTCGCCGATCCATCGGCGACGAACTATCAGCGATTTCAGGTCATCGTTCCCCCCCATGAGCCAGACCCACCCCCTTCGGCTCGCCTCGGTGAAGAGGTCCGCGGACACCTTCTTGGAGGTCTGGAGAGCGGCCGCTCGTGCGAAGGCAGGGCCATCCTCCCCAGAGAGGACCGCGCCCGCGGCTCGAGGGGCCCATCAGACTCTGAGCCTGCCGTTGGTCCCCCACTGCGAGGGCTGCCGAAAGTCGGCATCACCCCAAACATCCTGATACGACTTGTGCGTCTTCACCTCAGGGGCGACGCGCGCGCTGAGAGGTCTTCTGGCAGATGCTCGATGGCGGGCGCTTGCTGGCCGTACCGCTCGGGAAACGATCTACTACAAGATGGTTGTCCTATATGTTCGGGTCAGAACCACGCCTCCAAGGGGCGCATAGTACTAGTAGGTCTTTCTGCGCCCCAGACAGTGAAGCCCGCGACCCGTGGTGCCATCCGCAGGGGCGCGACGACGGCAACGGTTCGCCTGGTGCGGCCTCGCAGGCGGCACCTGGGAGCTGTCGGTACAGTGCTTTCCCGCGAGGGGGCAGGGGCAACGTTCGGGGGGGATGGGCTCGGGGAGGGGATGCATCGACCCCCAATCGCCCAATGATCGCCGACAGGGGCCCGACGATCCATACCGCCCAGGAACATGCGGATTCGCTATCGGGGGCTTATCGCCGAGCCATCGGCGCTTCCGCTACACACCGCGACCATCAGGCCCCGAAGAAGCCCCTGGGCCGCCTGGGAGACCCGGGAACCAATACGATCAGCAAGCCCGCGGGGCGACGAGTTGCCCCCACGAACCACAGGCCGCCCGCAGCCCGGCTGATGCGACGCGCTGCGCGCGCTAGAAAGATCCGCTTGCGACTGGTAGTGGCTCGTGGGGGTTGCTGCATCTGCCGCAGGCCACAGCGGCGCACCCGACGAGGGGCGGTCACTTGCCCAAACGACGCTCACACACCCAGAGGCAGGCGCGGAGCGCGAATCCGGCGAGCACGCTGGGCTGCGCAGACACTGTGGAAGCACGCGCGCTTTCGCAGTCCCGTGCCAAGTCAGTATTTCGAGCGCCGTTGCAACACGAGGCGCTCGCCAAGATTGGACGAGCTGCCTGCGGCAAGACGCCCAGCTGAACATGCAGCCTGGGCGGCGCCAAGCAAACGTTGCCTGCGAGCGGTGGCCGAAAACTTTTTGTGTAAACATCCCGCATCACGGCCAAAGGCGACCACCCACCTTCGCTTTGTGCAAAGTCTCCCGGCAAGGAGGCAACGTTCTTGCACCACTGCGCTTCTCCCAAAAAACGAGACAGCATGCGCTGGAAGGTGTCGGCAGACACAGGTTTCACAGCGTCTGATCCAGCGACGCAGAGGAGCATGCCGCTGACCCGCCCGTGCAATTCTGCCCTCTGCTTCAGCCAAGCCTTGAGCAGGACCAGAGGGCACAGAACCCGCAACGACGGCATTTCTGGATTCGCACGCCTTCGTCAAAGGGGTCGTCCTGACGCCGCCGGATCCTGCACTCGATGGCCGCGCCCTGGTCGGTCACGTCCGCCAACTGTAACGCGCGAGTCTCTGCGAAGCGCCAGATGCCGAAGAAAGCGAAGGCCACTATAGTGGCGTCGCGACGCCCGCGGCAGAGCCCTGCGCGAGGCGACTCTGCTGCGCGGCCGCCACTTCCACCGAGTCCAGCGGCCGCTTAGCTCGGCGCAGGGAGTGGTCCGCAAGTCTGTTGAGCCCACGCCAGGCATGCCACGCCCAGGCCGCCCGGGGCGTCCAGCCGACCTCGAACGCACGTGGCAGGTCCCGCTCGATATGCCTCGCCCGCGCATCCGCCTTCGCCGCAGCTACAATGCCCCAGGGCCGCCGAGCCAGGCCCGAGAAGAGCAGCATCTGTTCCGCGGCGTCATGCGGTAAAAGAACCGATTGCGTGTCGACTTCTGTTCTGTTCACCGTGCTGCGGAGAGTGGCGTCGCATCGTGCTCTGGTCCTGTCTTGCCACACTGCGTCCAGGCAAGTGGGTATATTCGCAGCGGCGCGCCTGCGGGCCTCGGAGGCGATGGTATCGACGGTGATGGTAGCAGCACCTCCATCCGCTACGTACTCTCACATCCCAGCCCGAAGGTGTCTGCCAGGGCGCGTTCGTGGAACGACCGACGGTACTTTCCAGGACGCTTCGCTGGAGCGCCCGATGGTAGCTGCCAGGGCACTTTCTCGGAGGGCGCGACGGTACCGGCCAAGACGCCTCCCTGGGGCGCCCGAAGATGCTTGCCAGGACGCTTGTCTGGGGCGGCCGAAAGTATCTGCCAGGACGTTTCCGTGGATCGCTCGAGGAGGCGCCCTCCTCCTCCAGCTCCTCCGCAGGAGCGAGGAGGAGGAGTGAGGAGGAGGAGGAGGAGGAGGAACCAGCGGGAGGGGGGTGTCATCCAACGCCCCGCTTGCCCACGCCAGCCAGGTGCGGCGAGAAGCGGCCCGACCTGCCGGAGGCGCCTCGTCGTCCGTCCTCCTCGTCGATCCTCCCCATTATCCTCATCGTCCTCCTCCTCCATGTCCAGATCGCCGACGATCTGATTTTGTCAACATGTTTGTTTCTTCGATTTGGGCCTCTTGAGCCGGCTATCCGGCCCCACGACAATTCGAATTGTTTCTTGGGCGAAAAACTGGCCCTGGAGAAGGGGTCGGACCTCAAGGGTCGCGAAGAAAACATCAGACGGTCGGATGTCAGGATCAGCATTCTTCTGCTCCATCCTTATTCTCCGTCTCTTCCCAACCCTCCTTCTCGTCCCTCGTTCCTCCTACTCCTCTTCCTCCTCCTCCCTTGCTCCTCCTCATCCCTCGCTCCTCCTTCTCCTCCTCATTATCCTCCTCCTCCTCCTCCTCCTCCTCCTCCTCCTCCTCCTCCTCCTCCTCCTCATCATCATCATCATCATCATCATCATCATCATCATCATCATCATCATCATCATCATCATCATCATCATCATCATCATCATCGTCAACATCATCAGCAGCAGCATCAGCATCAGCATCAGCATCAACAGCATCATCAGCATCATCCTTCTCCCTCACTTTCCGCGGAAGACAATCTCGGAGTTATTCGCAGGGCAGCTCGGCAGCAGCAGCCGCGGCAGCACCGGGACGACGCCAGAGCACCGCGAGTCCGGCTCATCCTTTCGCTTCTCGCTCCTAGCCCCTCCTCCGCCCTTGTCCGCCTAGCTCCCCTCCTCCCCCCGCCTCGTCCCGCCCCCATCTACTCCTGCGCAATGCTCGGAAACAATGCAGCTCCACGCGGTTCGCTACTCCTGCTCCTCCTTCTCGACGGTTCGCTACTCCTGCTCCTCCTTCTCGACTCGAATTGTCTTGCGGCCCCATGTTGGTTCAGCTTCTTGCATCGAATGTTTGGGCCCCCATGCGGCCCAAGATCTTTGGCCCCTTTCTCGGTTGTCGCTTCCCTTGGGAGTGGCCCCCGCCCGGCAGATGTGGGCTTGACTTGCGCCTTCGAGGAGGACCTAACCGATCCTCATCCTCCTCCTCCTCCTCCTCCTCCTCTCCTCCTCCTCCTCTCCTCCTCCTCCCCCTCCTCCTCTCCCCCTCCTCCTCCTCCTCCTCCTCCACCTCCTCCTCCTCCTCCTCCTCCTCCTCCTCCTGTTTGTTCTCTCTCTCTCTCTCTCTCTCTCTTTCGTTCTCTGTTCCTCGTGGCCCGTCGGCGCGCCGGGCTCCCAGCTCTCCAGGGGGCCGCGGGGGTGAGGCTGGCAGGGCTGGGGATCCAGAGCGCGCAGCTCGACTCGCCACGCAGGCGCACCAGCAGGGCTCATCTCGATTCCTCCGGTCTGGTTCGATGCGATTTCGATGGCGTCCGATTCCGGTTCGATGCGAGTTCGGATTGCGATTTGGACTCTGATTTTTCAATGGAGGTGCTTGCCGATTTCCGCCGATTCGACTTGTCCCGACTCGGCTGCCGATTTCCGCCGACCCGATTCAATTCTATCGTCGAGCCGACCTATCCATTCGATTCTGGAGTCTCCTGTCCGGGGCGCGCAGCTCCCCCGTGGGCCACCAGGCGCATCAGAGCCGGGTGCCCGTGTCTCCGCAGCCAGCTCGGCAGAGGCAGGCGTCGCCCCAGATGAACGGAAGCATGCCCGTGGACAGAGGATGATGGGCCTGTTTTCCACCACCACCACCATGAGTTGGAGGGGGTAAAGAGGTGGTGGTGGTGGAAGAGGAGGAGGAGGAGGAGGAGGAGGAGGAGGAGGAGGAGGAGGAGGAGGAGGAGGACTCCCTCCCCCTCCTACTTATGGTGGTGGTGGTGATGGAAAGCAGGCCCATCAAAGGATTACACCGAGGAGATGGACATGGCTTCGGCCCGTGGCAAGGACCGTGACATCGGGATGGAGCTGGACACCGACACCGACTGAGGACCGATCTTGGTCTCGAACGTTCGCTAGAGCGGGATTGTCAAGATGTGCAAGGATCAGAACCCAGACCCAGACAGTGCCGTTCTCTTGGGCGACCCGACCATGAAGGTTGACAACATCTTGTGGCACCACACTCGAAAACGCTTGCGGACCGCGTTCAGGACACATTGAAGGCGTCCAAGAAGAGCAAGGCAGGCACTAATGATGGATTCAAACTGTTCATTCAGCGCCCCAGTAAACATAAGGAGAACCGAACCCAGGCGCAGCGGGACGACATGCACCGGAAAACATACCCGACGGACTTCGCCCTCGACACCCACCCTTCTGTCCAAGGCCTGAGGGTGGGTGGTTGAGCTCGACGGCCAGCGACAGGCTTCCGCCTATCATCCACAGTGCCAGTTGCACAGGCATGGTGGCGCTGTAGAACCAGGAATGCACAGATGCTATGATCTACCCCGGCGACGGGATCCACAATACCAAGATATACAGGACCCGCATTTGGACGATGCTGCCCTAATGCAGAAGCCAAGTCAACAGTGGCCGTCTCTCTGCGCATCGGGACTCCCGCGTCGGTGGTTGAAGTCCTCGAGAGCAAGTCTTTCCAGAAGACGTTCGACGCCACCCTGGCTACGGTTTCGGTGAGTCGACAGATCTCGGCTCAACCCTGCAGATATCAAGTTTGGACCCCATTAATATCATCCTGGAACATGGTGGACCCGACGCAGAGCCTGACCATTGGTGATCTGGTTCTGAAGGCGAACACCGTCGACTGGCAGAGTGGCAATGGTAAAATCGGGATTTCCTGTTCACGAGGCACGGCACTCACTTTGCGCGTGCAGCGGTAGGTTGAGGTCAAGTACGCCCAGGGACAGACGGTTGATATTCCAGCCCGCGTGGGCTGGCTTATGGGCCTGTGCATGGGCGCCGATGACGACGAGTTCCTTGTGATGATGAATGCGATCAAGCTTCTGAGGGCCGTTCGCATCTTCAACCAGGACAACCTGTATGACGCGGTGGCGCCCAAGAAACACATTTTCGTTGTCAACGTCACAGCGCGCACGAGTTCGCGCAGCACCTGGAGCAGCAATTTCCTAAGTTCAAGCGGACAGGCGTCATGCGCCTGTGTGTCCTGGGGCTGGTGGGTGCTGAGACAGAATACGAGTCGTCGGCATGCAGCACCCATCGCTACACGGAGCTCTCGGTCGAGCCGAATGTCACGTCGCCCAGGGCCATGGGCTGGAAATTGAGCACGTCTTGTGAGGGCCAAGTCTACATCACAGAGCTTCCGGTAGCGAAAGCAAGCGGAACAGCAATTAGCACCATCAGTTGTATCGAAAAAAAAGGTATTGAAGGACATACGGGCCAGCGACCACATCATGCAGGGGGACACCGATCTCTGGCACACCAACACCGATGTCTGCATGAAACACCTCGGCCACCCGCTTGCAGCTTGCTGACGCCGCTAGCCTCAAGGCCGTTGCCCAGAGGCCCTGCGCGAAGGTTCCCGTGGTCGAGGGCGACGTGAGAAGATCCGCTTGCCCCCAGGGAGCCTCCCAGGTCGAACATGACGGAGACGTCGGGGTGGGAGCCGAAGAAGATTGAGTTGCTCGACGCGGCCCTTTCTCAATCCCATCTCCCTTCTTGTCTTCCTCCCCCTCCCCCCTCGTCCTCCTCCGCCCATCTTCTCCGCAGTCAAAGTTCAGTAAGGATGGGCGGCTTTCCTAGGTCACCCTCGCATCCCTTGCCCTTCGGCCCCTCCTCGGCCACGTTCGCTGGCGAGCCCCTGAAAGTACCCGCGCCGTGGCCTTCCAGGGCCCTGTGTAACCTCATCTTGCACCCTTAAGATTACCATCGAAACTTTGACTGTCCTGTGTCGGGCTGGAGGTCCGCCTCGGCTGTTTCGTAAATCTGGGGGCGTCCCCGATCCCGCCCTGCTGCTGCGCACGCGGGTCACCCTTCCTGCCGGTCCTTCTTGTGTCAAAAAAAAGAGAAGGAAAGTCAGCAACATGTCAGCATGGGGGAGATGGGAGCGGACAGCGAAGATTCACGCAACTAGCCTCGCCAAACGCGCCGTCGACAAAGCATTCCCCGCGCAGGGTTGTCCTGCGAACGTGGCCGATATCTGGCAACGGAAACAGTCGAGTTCAACAGGCAGCAACAAAAAGCCTTCCTGCCGAGCCTGCTCCTCCGTGAGGTTGCTCGAGCGCTCCCCACCCCGTCCTCCGGGCGGCGAGAGAGGGCCTGCCAGTTGGAGTGTACCTGCGGTGGTCTCCGTCTTGCCGTCGACGGCGGCATCCACAACCTCAGTGGCAGCGCCACCTCCTTTCGAAGGTCACCAGCTACCCACATCTCCAACTTATTGAAAAAATCAGGACGGCGGTCTTTCTTCGCTTTCGGCCTCTTTGGGCCCTCGCCGGGCCCCGGGACTGTCAACAAACGACTCGGGATGAAAAGCCGGCCTTGGGGAAAGGCTCGAGTGAGCGTAATTTTCTCTCCCCAGGGTGACGCTCGTACCTGGGCCCACTGGGTAATGCTAACGATCGTGTTGGTGGGGGTGGCCTGGACACCCCTCTACATGCTGGGGGGGCATTGTGCTGGTGGCGCGGACGCACCCTGGCGGGTGCACGCCGCGGTCGCCGTATCTGTTATCCCGCCCGAGCCCCGCCCCCTCGGGTAACGACCGTTGCCCGGGAAGGAAAAATACGAACACCGAGGCTTCCAGGGACGCCGTATTGTCAGGCGATCGCAAACATGGATTAAGTGGGCGTGCATTAGCGACGGGTCCATTTTCCATGGGGAATCGCGGATTTCCGCCGCCGAACGAGGCGGCATGGCCGCATTTTGGGAAGGGCACCTCCCCCGATCCGTGGATTTGGCGACTGCTCGCCAAATCCATGGATCGCTAATCCATGTTTGCGCCCCCACCATACTGAAAGAATTTCAACGTAGGATTTTTGGACAAGCGCCTACACTGAGCTGGCTATAGGCCGGTCTTTGGTCCCGGGATCGGCGTGCGTGCCTGCCTGCCCAGGCCAGGAGGGCGATTTTCCACCGATCCTGGGCCCACGATGAGCCTAGCCAGGGCTGGTGTGCGTGTACACTTGGTGTCCTCCTATGCTCGACCAGGGCTGCAGCGACTGGAGGAGGAGGAGGAGGAGGGGGAGGAGGGGGAGGATGAGGAGGAGGAGGAGAAGGAGGAGAAGAAGGAGGAGGAGGCGGAGGAGGCGGAGGATGAGGAGGAGGAGGAGGAGGAGCAGGAGGAGCAGGAGGAATAGGAGGAGGTGGGGGGTGATTAAGGAAGGAGGAGGATCAGAATTCCAGGAGGAGCAGGAAGAGAAATGTGATTGTGAAGGAGGAGGGTCAGGATTCCAGAATGAACGGAGCAATCGGTGGCACTCGTCTCAGCATGTGAGCCTTGGGAGCATGATGACGGGGAGGAGGATCAGGAGGAGGAGCGGGAGGAGGAGAAGGAGGAGGAGGAGCAGGAGGAGGAGGAGGAGGAGCTGAACGAACACGAGGAGATGGTGAGAGTATTGTCTTCGCCCCGGCTCCTCTCCCCTGGAGCTCCTGGCAGGCCCCTGGAGCCCCCAAACGGTCGAGAGCTCTCTCTTCCTCGAGGGTCGAGGGCCGAGGGCGACTCTTGGCACGGGGATGAAGACTTTGCGGATGAAGTGATCGGGGGCAACGGGATAGGCACATGGGGGAATACATCGACCCCCAATCGCCCATCGACCCGATAGCCTTGCGCTGCCCAGGAACCTTCGGATTCGCTATCGGGGGCCTATCGCCGATCTATCGGCGATGTAATGTTGATTCCAGGTCGACATTTCTCCCCCCTATGCCAGTCCCCCCCTTTCGTTGTCCCTCAAGGGAGGAGGGAACGAGCAGGAGGATGTGGGAGAACGCGAGGCGGCGGAGGAGGAGACTAGGATCACCAAGCGGCGGAGGTGCAGGAGAATGCAGCGACCTCGACGAGCTCGACGACGGCGATGACCTCGACGACCTCGAGGACCACGACGATGACGATACCACCGATGACGACCTCGGCGACGGCGACGGCGAACACGACGACGGCGACGACGACGACGACGGCGACGACCGCGACGACGGCGATGACGACCGCGTCGACCGCGACGACCGCGACAGCGACGAAGACCGCGACGATGGCTACGCCCACCGCGCCGACGACGACGACGGCCGTGTAGACGATGACGGCGAGCCTCCCCCCGCGCGCGTTTGGGCGCTTCTGGCGAGGCGCCGGGCGCGTGCGACTGCGGCACCGCGTTCCCCGCGGGCGCCAGGTTCTGCAAGCGGCGCGCGCCCCAGACCGCGAGAATGCCTGCCCCAGGGATCTTGGCTCGAGCGGGGGGGCCCCCCAGGCGGTGCGGTGGCCACACCGTTCGAGTAGGAGATCTGCTGCTTCGTGGACTTACCCCGAAGTTGAGCTGTTCGTCGGATCTTCCAAACATATGCAGGACGCTCGTAGGTTTAAGCCGGGCATGTCCATCTACAGGGGGAAATTCAAAAATAGTCACACCAAAAAAAATACAGGCTGGGGGCGATTTTTGTAATGTTATTGAATCCTTGCGGGCATTTTTGAAGTATGCTGGATTTTTCGCCCAACATCCGCCTGTAGGGAGACATACCCGACCTAAATATACTGCTTCTTGGATTTAGCCCGGAGATGAACTGCTCGTCGGACCATGCGAAAAATGCAGGACGTTCGCAGGTCGGCAAACATGATCAGTTATATTGCTTGTGGCTTCGACCAGAGAACAGCTTCTTGGGAGAAATAAATTCTGAAATCGATCCCCTACGGTATGTTCGTGCGGCTATGGCCTGCCCGCGACGCCGAGGAAGGCGTTCAAGGTTGACTTCTGCGACGCGGACACGTTGACGCCACTGGACCCGACGGAATTCAACCTTGAACGATCGGGGCCGCCACCGGTTCAAGGTTCAACGATCGACGCGGTGCCAAAAACCTTTGCGCGCGCCGGCGTCACACGAACCTGCCGTGCTCGAACCGTGCGGTGAGTCAGTGGGGGTTTGCGGTGGCCGCACGGTTTTTGGGGACGTGGGCCGTCCTCCGAGGGCGCCTCGGGCGACGGAGGCCTCCAGAGTTCTCTCCAGCATGCTGCGGCGACGGGCCCTCGCGGTGATGTCCCTGTGGATTTCGAGGTCACCGCGCGGTCTGTCGCTGCACCGACTCCCAAGTACACCCCCTCGCGTCGTTCGTCACCGCCCACCAAACCACCCAAACCCAACCCGAAGGCCTCAATTTGCCCTCCATTTCCAGAGGGGGGGGTTGGGGAACATTGAAAAAACACATGGTCTTCGGGTTGGGTTGGGGTGGTCTGGTAGGCAGTCGTTCAGAATCCTACGGCGACGGACCTCGCGGTGATGTCCCTGTGGATTTCGAGGTCACCGCACGGTCTGTCGCTACACCGACACCCAAGTACGTTAGGTTCACGCGGCGTTGGCGCGCGGGCGACGCCGCCGAAGGCGTTCAAGGTTGAATTCTGCGCCACGGGAGCCCCGAGAGACACGGTAAGAGCCCCGACGGAATTCGACCTTCAACGATCGGGGCCGCGATCGGTTCAAGGTCGAACGACCGACGCGGTGTCAGAAATTTTTGCGCGCGCCGACGCCGCACGAATCTGCCGCAGACGCCCTCGCGTCGTTCGGGGGCGGCCAAGAGGGAGGTGGTGACCAGGGGGGGGGGTGATAGCATGGCCGGGGCCAGGACATTTGCCTGGATCTCATGGCCCCCCCCCTTAGCGTTTCAACACGTCCAATGGCTCCCCCAATGGGCCGCGCACGTGCCTCGGGGCACGATCTGCGAATCCACCTCTTGGACGACCCCTCTTTGGATACCCCCGAGACCTTAGATTCTAGGCCTCCTAGGTGGGGTTGGTGTATATGGGGTCGGAGGAACGCGCCGCATCGCCCATGCATCGGCGATGCATCGGCGATGCGGCTCGATGTGGAGCCCGATTTTCTCCACGCCGACGTCGCCGATGCACCGACGACGTCGACGATGCATCGCCGGTGCATCGCCGATGCATCGGCGATGCATCGCCGATGTATCGGCGATGTGGAGCGATGCACCGACCACATGTACTCCGACCCCATCTAGGAGGCCTCTATCTTTGGGCCCCCCCGAGACCATAGATCCCATCGCGTCGTGAACGAGGCCGGAATTAGTGTTTTCCTCGGCGGCAGGCGGCGGAAGCTGGCGGAAAAGCATGGCCGGAAGAGCGCCGGCTGGGCGTATCGCGCGGCGCCGGTCTTGGCGCCCACCACGCTGCCGCGTGACACGCTTTTACCACGTCCTGGTGGGCCCTCCTCGCTGCCCTTTGCGATCGTGAGATCGATCGTGAGATCGATGAAGAGATGGGTAATGAGATCGATCGTGAAACCGATCGATAATCGAAGAAGAAAAACCACATAAACATAAACTGTTGGCGCTCCGCGCGGATTTCTTGGATCCGCGCTAGGCCCCAACCGGGGGCGCCTCCGGCGCCGCCCCTGGCGTGCTCCGCGCGCCAGGCAGGGGAGTCCAGCGCAGATCCAAGAAATCCGAGCGGAGCGCCAACAGTTTATGTTTATGCCGTTTTTTCTTCTTCTAAGATGGGTAATTAGATCGATCGTGAAACCGATCGATGAGGAGATCGACCAGGAATCCGGGCCGGGAACCCAGAAGCCCGGGAACGCGGCCGCCCACCCGAATCGGCTGGGAGCCTTCGCCCTGTTATGGTCAGGAATCTCAGCCCTGGTTCCAGCTGCAGACAGGAAAACGTTGACCGGGGCTGACGACGGCGATGGGCCGCTTCTTGAGCGACCGAGGAAAAATATTCGTGTCGCTGTTCCGCGGCCCTCTCCCTGAGCGCGTTATGATGAGGACTTCGAGGCGAACCCAGCCGTTGCGACGAGGCAAAGGCAACGGCGTCGGCGCAATTCCCATCTCTAATGCCTCATGTGGGACGATCGGGCCCACGGGCTCCACTTCAGCACCTTGCGCGATGAGTAACCCACATCTTTCTCCGGACCCAGCTCCCGAGAACCGCAAGGCACTGTCTGATCGTCTCAGCCGGCGTGTTGTCGGAAACCCTGAAAGATTCTTCGATGTGGCTCAAACGAGCGGCTGCGGTGTTTCTCATCCACCTCATGCCCTCGATCTCCCACAGCCTTTGAAAGTAGACCCGCGATGCTGACGATCCGAGAGCGTCAGTCGCCGAGGGATCTTCCATGAAAGGTCGGGTCTCGGCGTCAGGGCGACCCCTGGGGCCCGCAACGATGGCGCTCGCGAGGATGAGCACCTGGCGTGACATCTTGACGGCATCTCTGAGGTCTGGGATGTCTGAGAGCTTGGGTGTCCGAGGAAACCCTCTACTGAAACTCCCTGGAATGGACCCGCCCTCCATCCGTAACCCTATTGCAAAGTTTGAAGCGCCTGCCCGCGACGCTAAGGCGAGAGCCACATTCTGAAAAGGAACCGCCCTCCATGCGCGAAGCTCTTGCAACAACCTCTAAGACGAATGCGCTCGGCGCTAATGCGAGGGACACATTTTGAAAAGGACCGCCCTCCATCTATAAAGCTGCTGGTCCCCTGGAGATTCCTGAAGCTTGCTGTAGGGTTCCCAAAGGATTCCTGACTGAGGTTCGTGCAGGTTTGGTGCTGGCTACCGGGAGGGTAAGCTCGTGGAGATTTGTTCAGAGAGGTTCCCGTGTCTCCGTTCAGTTCCGGAGGAGTTCTGATGTTTCTGGAGGAGTCCACAATAATCCCTGCAGTGTTCCTGAGGATTCCTGCTGAACCCGTGAAAGATCCCCGTAGGTCTCTGAGAATTCGCTGTTCCCCCTCCCACTCCCGGGGAACCCATTAGTTATTCCTTGGGGGCTAACGATATCGTTCGGCGCTTTCCCCCCGTTTGGAACCAATGAATTGCGGATGGCTGGCGAATAACGCCGGGTGGTCGGCAATTGGAGGGCAAGGCTAGTCTGCAACAGTTGTAAGGAGGGAGGGGGGTCATTTTCAGAATGTGGCTCTCGCCTCGGCGCCGCGCACGTTCGTGCTGACAAACAGCCGTTCAGAGGGCTCGTGGTGCTGAAGTCCTAGGAAGACTGTTCTGAAACGGATTAGGAGTGCCAAAACGCATCAGTCGCGCCGATTCGCGGTGTTGAAGTCCCAGGAGTGATGCGGTGGCATGATTTAGGACTGTCAGGACGCGTCGCTCCCGTTGATTCGCGGTGATGAAGTCCCATAATTGGTGTTTTGGCACGCTTGGGGATTCTCATAAGATTGTCTTCCAATGGGGCACTTGCGGCACTGAACATAACCTCTTGTAGGGTCCCATGGCGAGGGATCTAGGAGGGAGGGTTTCTTGCAATATCGTCGATGCGTTTTGGGTTTCAACTCGTCCTCCTCCTCCTTCTCCTCCTCTTCATCCCTCCTCTTTCCTCCACCTCCTCTGTATTCCACTCCCTCACTCCGAGCCTCTTTCCTCCCTCCTCTTCCCCCCCTCTTCCCCCGTCTCCTCATCCTCCTCCTCCTCCTCCTCCTGCTTCGTCCTCCTTCTCCGTCTCCTCCTCCTTCTCCTCCTCGTCCTCCTCCTCATCCTTTCCTCCTCCTCCTCCTGCTGTTCCTCCTTCTCCTCTCCCTTTTCCTCCTCCTCATCCT
>CAUYUJ010012447.1:829320-854320 GCA_963575745.1 Prorocentrum cordatum | reverse complement strand
GGAGGGGGAGGAGGAGGGAGGGGGAGGAGGAGGGGGAGGAGGAGGAGGAGGAGGAGGAGGAGGAGGAGGAGGAGGAGGAGGAGGAGGAGGAGGAGGGGGGAGGGGTTCCAAATTTGCCTACGACCAGCTCGAAGCGGCCTCAAAACACCAGCCATACAGGCACAGCCCCCCCCCCCCAAGTACACAAGATACCGCAAGGCCCACCCCGCCTGGGAGCTGCCTGAGGAACTGGGATTGCAAGCTCAGGCTAAGCTTAAGTCGGGCGTGTCCTTCCACAGGAGGGATATTAAACATAGTGTTAAAACATAGTCGGGGGACGACTGTTTTATTATGTGTTGACATATTTTGAATAGTGTTTGGATATTTGTCGTCAAAAATCCGCCTGTAGGGGGACATGCCCGACCTAAGGCTAAGCCTGCTTCCCATCGTATACAGTGAACTCCAAGCATGGTGTTGCCTGGCTCCCGCAAGGGCGCGATCCTGATATGTGCAGAGGGCCAGCTGCATAACATGGCTGCACCAAGGTGACACGTGCGACGATGATGCAGTAGCCAGGGCACCAGCGAGTGTGTTGAAGAGCTTTGCGGATTTGCTCTCCAAAATGCACTCCCTCGCCGCGGCCATACAGATTGCGACCGCTGCCTAAACGCTCGTTGAACACATGCTCCGAAATTGGCTCGAGCCCACTCGCCCCATGGAAGAGCAGCTGCTCGCCCAAATGCTCGTCGAAGGGAAAGCGTCCCCGATGTAGAACGTGACTCCAGGCTGGAGGTCCATCGATGTCATGACGCCTCTCTTGAGCTGTGCGTGCGCGTCTTCAACGCGCCTCTTTCTGCACAAGTACTCGCTCCAAAAAGGAATAGTTACTCCTTGATGCACGCGCACAACCTAGGAGTGGTACATCACCTCACAGCTGCTGGGCTGGCCATGGTAACTCTCCACGTGAGCTGTCAGCGAGAACAGTCTCTCGACTTACACAGGCAAAGAACAGATATATCGTCAAGCCTTGGCACATTATCTAATGTCCTGGACAATCGCCGTGGTTCCGCTTGCCCGCGCAACGTATGAGCCAGCTTCTTATGCTCGCTCTTTTGATGGTGGTCAACACTATCCGCAACTGTGCCTCAAGGCACGGAGCGGAGTGTCCCCACGCCCCTGGGAGCCCTCAGTCTTCAGCCCTCTGTACGGAGCCCAGAGGCCGAAGTCCTGGGGCGTGTCGCGTGCATCCCGGGACGCCCCACATGCCTCCTGGGACGGTCCAGGAGCGCTTCAAGACGGCTCAGGGGCGCTCCATGACGGCCCCGGATGGCCTCAAGAGGCCCACCAGACGCCCAAAAAGAGCCCCAAGAGGATTCCCAATAGGGCCAAGAAGGCCAAACGACTGGTGTTCTTTGGGTTGAATGCCCTTGGCATTGTGTGGCTTCCAACGTCCCAACACGGCCCCAAGAAGCCCAAAGGATCGCCCAGAGACGACCCCAGAGGCCCCAAATATCACCTCAAGACGGCCCAAGAAGGCCCTCAGGCGGCCCAAGAGGACCGCAAGAGGGCCCAAGAGGCCCCCAATAGCGGCCAAGACTTGAAAAGCGAAGGGGTCTCGCCTCCAAGATCCGCGGGCCCCCGATTGCCAGGGGTGAAGGGCGTGCGAGATGATTCGCTGTCGCTGTTACCCCTCCCCCTTTCCCCCTCCAGAATCCCGTTAAAAAAAAGGGTGACGCGAGCTCGTCAACGCACCGGCAAAGCCCTCGAAGCATCAAAATCAACCCTCTGTAGCCACCAAAACCCCCAATACACTCTAGGATGGCTCCAGAAAGGCCGCAACACGCTGGAGAGGCTTCAAGAACACCCAAGACAGCTTCAAGACGACACCAAGACGTCGAAAGCGGGCCGCAAGAGGCACAAATCGTCTCGTTCCATGGTGTGTGAATGTTTTTCGCGTTCCATTTTTTCGCCTCTTCCTCCCCAGACTGGCCCAAGTCGACTCGCAAGTCGACCCGAGAGGCCCCCAAGAGGGATCGGAGACAGCCAAAGAGGGCCCAAAGACGGTCCAAGAGGCCCCCAAGACGGCAAACCAATAACCCCAACAGGCAAACGAATAACCAATAACCAAACCAACAGGCATCCAAGAGGCCTCTGGCCCACAACCCGCGCACGGTTGCGGGTGGGGCCGAAGGCCACTGGATTCACCGCCCCTTGTTGATTTATCACAAAGGTGCGCAGCCTGCTGATTTTTTGGGTTGCCCAACCCGCTGGCCACCCGGAAAGGTCCCCCAACCCCATCCTACCCTCCTACCCAGTCCTCTTCAGCCTCACCTCTATGCGCGTGTGTGTGCGCGCGTGTGTGTGTGCTTTTGTGGGCCCGGCCGCCGCGCGCACTGTGTTTGCGCTTGCTCCGCCTCGTCGCCGCGCGCGAGGCTGCTACCATCAAGAAATGTGTGTGTGTGTGCCTTCTCTCTTTCTCTCTCCCTCCCTCTCGCCCTCGCTCTTTCTGCCCACCTTCTCGCCACTTCTCTATCCTCCTCGCCCTCCCATCTCCGCTTGGAGGCGTGTCGGAAAATGATGCGACCACAGTCAGCACCCGCTGGAGGTTTGGCCCCTCTTGGCGGCCTTGGACTCGACCTAACTCTCTCGAGGACGCACACAGACAGTGGGCAGCCAAGGGAGTGGCGAGGGAAGCTTGAGCGATAACGTCAACAGCCAGTTGTCCTCTTCTCTCTTCTCCTCCGATTCCTCCCTGCTCTCCTCCTCCTCCTCCTCCTCCTCCTCCTCCTCGAGGGGGGGGGGCGGCGACGACGTCGACGACGGCGGCGGCGGCGGTGACGACGGCAACGTCGACGACGACGACGACGACGACGGCAACGGAGGCAGCGTCGATGTCGCCGGGGTCGGCGGCCAGCCCAGGGGGGAAGTGCGAGCGGAAGGGCCTTCCTCAGAAGGCTCGGAAGCCCCCGGGCGTTCTGAGAAGTTGTCTAAGCCTTCCCCGAAGACGCAGGACACTTCTCGGAAGGCCGGAGGGCCTCTGAGGAGCCCCGCCGCCTTGTGAAAAGGCCTCCTCCTTCCCACTTCCCCCCTCGCTCGCCGCCGAGAGGTGCGAAGCGGAGGAGGAGGAGGAGGAGGAGGAGGAGGAGGAGGAGGAGGAGGAGAAGGACCAGTGTAAACCCAAGGAGCATCAACGATTTCGCCAAGAGCTTATGGTCAGCCCTTACATCACATATTTAATGGGAGTCGGGCCCCCCCAATTTCAAGAGTAATTTGAGAATTCCAGATCGTGCTAAAACGCAATTCCTGGGACGTCAGCGCCGCGAATCAATGTGATTGTTGTGCCCTGACAATCCAAAAGCGTACCAAAACGCCAGTCCTTGGACTTCAACCTTGCGAATCCTTGAAGCGGCTGCAAGTTCGTAAGACGAATGTGCGCGGCGCCAATGCGAGAGAACAACACTTTGAAACGGAACCTGCCCCCACCCTTCAAATTGTTGCACATGCATTGTGAAGAAGTCTTCTGCGAAACGCCTGGCCCGGCCTATGGACACGCCTGGGGGTGCAGCAGGGAGACGTCAGATTTAGGGAAAAGGGATGGGGAAGCGAGGAGGGGAAGGGAGCGAGGAGGGAACGAGGAGGAGGGAGCGAGTGAAGAAGGAGAGCGAGGGGGAGGACGAAGGGAGGGGGGCAGAGGGGGGAGGAGAGAGAGAGGGAGAAGCCAGAGTGAGGACGACGGCGGCAGTGACGAGGACAAGCGCGGCGGGGATGGCCACGACGTCGGCGGTGGCAGCGACGAAGGGAACGCTGCCTGCGGCTGGGCGCCGCGTTCGGCGAGCTCTCGGGCGGTGCATTGGAGGGCGGCTGCGGCCGACAGGCCCATGCAGGGCGTCGTCGGGGCCGTCGTCGTCGAGGACATCGCCGTCGTCATTGTCGAGGGCGTCGCTGGCGTCGTTGAGGGCGTCGACGTCGTCGTCGTCGTGGTCGTTGTCGTCGTCGTCGTCGTCGTCGTCGTTGTCGTCGTCTTCGAGGATGTCACTGTCGTCATTGTCGAGGGCGTCGTTGGCGTTGTTGAGGTCGTCGTCGTGGTCATTGTCGTCGTGGTCGTTGTCGTCGTCGTCGTTATCGATGTCGTCGTCGTCGTCGAGGATGTCACCGTCGTCTTCGTCGGAGAGGGGGGAGGTTTCGGGATAATTCCTCTACGACGATGTCGAAGATGGCTTGCGGGAGCGATGGCACCACAAGGGCCCGAGGCCCGCTGATGTCCAGCGTGGCATTGGCTCGCCAGACTTAGAATACAAGAAGTAACTGACCTTCAGCTGTTGGGGTCGGGTTTTGGGCGTCTCTACAGCAGGTCGGCTTGGCTGGCGTTTCCGGTTAGCCTAGCGACTGTTTGATTCGTGTGGCGTGTGATTCCGATGTGTGTGAAGCAACACATTGAAAAGCCCTTTAACACTTCCGATGTCGGTTGCTTTGGTACGGCTGCCACATCTCGTGCACCACCAGATGCAAGCACGTCTCTTCCAAGCGCATGGTGTGGTAGGAACGCGTAATGTAAGTTCGTACCTGGGTCAGACCCCGTCGCGATGTGCAGCCGAAGTCTTACTTTGCGTAAGCCACATCTTAAGGCCAATTGTACCAGCATGCGTAGTGATCAGCTCGTTCCACCTGCTACCCTACCACCTGCATCTGCTGTTGACAAGGACGTGAGGAGACGACGCGAGGGCAACACTCAAATCAACTTGTTCCTGCTGTCTGTGTTTTTTTATGCCGTGTTACTTCCGAGATTGAGGACATATTGTCTCGGTTGCATGCGCCGATCGAGACTCGCACGATGTGGCGCCACACCAGGGCAGGGGCGGCCCGTGCCCAGTCGTAGTACCCCATCTGCTACTTCAGGACGTCATGGCCGTTGGCTGACTCCGCCGCATGGCCGTCGGGGAGGCAATTTCGAAGGAAAGGCTTGCGGGGCCATCTCGGGTCGAGGCGTTTTCTCTCCGTCCAGATGGCGAGGTATATACCGCAGGTCTCTCACTTCGGCTGGGTGACAATCATCAAGTAGATGCACCTCATCTCCCACAGGGTCCCAGATGTCAGCATCGGCTCGCCTTTCACCCTGTTGAATCGATGCCTATTTATGTGTGCAGTCAGCGCCACGTCCAATGGTTGCCAATGGCCTTGGCGCATCTTGTCCGAAGTTCGGTTGCAGCCGACAAGTGGTTTGCCGTATATGTTGATGCCATCGTGGAAAGAGGCGGTTGCCCCATGATTGACGAGAGCCTTTCGCCGGCGTCTGTGTAGCCGTCTGGGCTTCGTATAGAACGGCCTTCATCCCCCTGGCGACGTTCCTTTTCCGTTGGGCGTGCGTATATCCAACCCGTGGTATACAACTAGCTCAATCGATGCCTAAGTCGCGACCGATGGTTGTTGGTTTGATTGTAACTCTTCTCGCTTTGATTTGTTTGGAGGTCTAGCAGGGCTTCTTGATGCCGTGCTGATGACCATGCTCTCGTCTGCCAACTTTAGGCTCTGCTCGGTCCTCGCAGAAGGGGTCGCTGCAGGTTTGCATTCTAGACCTGGCGCGTCCACTTCCATTGGCGCGACAGGTGCAGGCGCTTCTTTTTGAAGGGCTAGGTCGGGCTCGGGCTGAGCTTCGTGGAGGCCCGCAGCTTCATGTTGATCGAACGGTATCTCCAAAAGGTCGCCTTACATCATTTTGGTGAGATAACGCTCGACCATGTCAATAACACGATGCGCTCCTTTGTTTGGTGCGAGAGTTTGTCCAGAAGGAAGGTGTTGCTTCCAGCTGTCCCCATCTGGTGGTGTTTTCGCCGCCGATGTCTTCCTGGCATCTGACGTGTTGCGCTCCGCTTGGAATGGCTCGCGCAGCAAGAGCAGTGGGTGTCTGGTTCGGGTCCGCGGAGCGAGTTGCATCGGGGTGCTCCAACGATCCTAGGGGGGCCGCGGGGGCATGCACGCGAGTCCCACTGATCGCCCAGTGGCCACGCGGGGAGTCGGACAACCTGCGCGGCTGCTCAGTCATTCCCGCCCTACTTCCGCGCTCCGTGGTCGGATCGGGTCCATATGCCTTTCGGTCAATGCGCGGGGCAAGGGTTGCAGGCGCCATCGAGATGTTGAGGACCCATGTGACACCAGGTTTGGTTATTGGTAAAATAATTTGATTGGTTAGAATGGTTGGGGGCAAGGGGTTGGGCGTCAGATGTGGCGCGAGCGCGCTTAGGTCGTCCTGTTCCCCGTTCAGGCGAGGGCGACGTCGCGGCAGGGTTCCGCCCGCGCCTGTCGCCTCCTCTTGTCGTGTGGGCTGCGGGTATTACGGTCGCGATATCATGTTTTATTTTGGTTTTGACGATATACTTCAGACGGTTGTGTGACCGGCTGCCTCAGCTCGGAAGAACCCCGCCCACCCCCCTCCTCCTTGCCCCCCTCCGCTTCGGCAGGCGCGTCGTAGAAGGAGGAGATGGGGAAAGGGGGGGGGTTAGAGGGGGTTGGGGGGGTGCGAAGGATGGCGGGCGAGGTGCGCCGAATGCGCGGTGATCTGGTCTCACGGCGGCGTTCTCGTTCCCGGCTGGCGACAATGTAGCGATGCCTTCAACCGACGGCCTTCTCTTGGGGAGTCCAGCCGCGGCGACGAGGGAGCTGCAGGGCGAGCGGCGGCATCGGCATGTGTCCCCCCGTCGACTACCCCTGCGTGCCTGGCGGCCAGGGCGAGGCCCCCGTTCGCTCCATGACCTCCCTCCCTCCCCCTATTCATACGCGCCTTTCATCTCCCCCCCCCCCGCGCCCCCATGTCGCCCCCGTTTCGTGCCCCGCGTCTTGGCCCATGTCGCCCTGCCCTCCTCCGTCCCCTCTTCCTACGCCGTCCCGCCACCTCGTCCTCTTCCGCCCCCCGTGGTGCCCCACTCCCGCCGATCTTTCTCCTATGAATTTCCCTCCTCCCTTTCGCGCCCCTCCTCCGCCCCCGCCACCCCATCCCCCCCTTTCGCCTTCCTCATGATTACTGGCCCCCCCCATCCATTCTGCTAGCCCCCTGCGCCCTCGCCGGTGGTTTGCTTGCGCGCGCGAAGACCCCGGCGCGTTGCCGGGCCCGCGTAGAGCGCGCGCAGAAACAAACATTGGGCGTGCTCCCCGGGCCCGACGGTCTAGCGGAACTGGCCAGATTCTGTCAGAATTTGTTCAAATCCGCCAGAAGTTGTGAGGGTCCATCAGAAATTTTTAGAATTCGCCTGAATCCGTCAGAACGTGACAGAGTCCGTCATAATTTGCCAGCAGGTGCACGAATTCGTCAAAATGCGTCGGTCCAGATTCTTTCTGTACCCGTCAAGATTTGTCAGAATCCGTCAAATTTGTTCGTCCGGAATTGTTCGGATTCGCCAGAAATCGTTTGACTTTGGCAGAATCCGTCATGGGAACGCGTGAGGGAAGGAGGGACATACCCAGTAGAGGTCAAGGACAAATACCTGGAGGATCAGCAAGAGGAGAAGGAGGAGGAGGAGGAGGAGGAGAAAGAGGAGGAAGAGAAGGAAGAGGAAGAGGAGGAAGAGGAAGAAGTTGGAGGAGGACGATAACGATGCCTTGTGGAGCCCTTTTCGACCCTCCTGGGGCTTCTGGGCGGCCATATATGGGAGCGTATTGGAACCAGATGGGGCGGTGTTGGGGCCATGTTGCGCTGTCTAGGCCGTCTTGGGTGGGCATCTAAGATTGTTTCGGAGGCCAAATGACGCCGCCCTGGCTCTTTTGGAAGCCTTCTCTTGCCACGTCTTCGACGCCACCCTGGCCGTTTTGGATCCCACATTGGGCTACACGATCAGTCTTGTACGCAGTGTTGGGCCGCTTTGGCCCTACTCCCTCCCCGCCGGCGCCCCCCCCCCCTCCCCAGGCAACGAGTATTACCCCCGATGGGTAATTGAGGGACCGGACGGGGCGGAGGAGGACGGGGGAGAAGGGCGTCGGAGGAGGATGTGGAGGACGACGACGGTGCGTCAACGCTGTTGCAATGCGCACTCGATATCCCGCCCCAAGCTAACCCGCCATAAGACCGTGCCCTTTTTTTTGGCTTTGGGAAGCGTGCCTTGAAAGGCGATCGCCCCATAGGCGCGCTATTCAGGCGAGAGTTCCGGTTTGAAATGGAATCGGTTTCCCGTCCATCCAGGTTTTGGGCGGTCTGGCGTGCTGTACATGTGCGTTGCGAACGAATGCGTTACGATTGAATGTGCTGGGAACGAGGGCCCCGCAAACGATAGTGCCCCGAACGAGAGTTTTGCAATCGAAAGTGCCATGAACGAGGATGTCGCGAGCGAGGTTGCGGCGAACGAGAGCGCTGCGAACGAGAGCGTCGAGAACCAGGCTGCTGCGAAAGAAGGCGCTGCGAACGAGAACGCTGCGAACGAGAGCGCTGCGAACGAGAGCGCTGCGGCCGAGTGTGCTGCCAACGAAAGTGGTAAACGCGAACGCTGCGAGCGACAGCGTTGCGAGCGAGAGTGCCGCCAACGATAGTGCAGCGAACGCGAACGCTGCGAGCGAACGCTGCGAGCGAGGGCGGCCCCAAGGCATCTGAAGCGACCAAGAAAGATCCGCACATCCACAAAGTTACGCAAAATTGCCCCCAAGTGGCACCAAACTTCTTCGGAGTGGCGCCGCGATGACCCCGCGCCCCCCTGCGAAGAGAGGGCGGAGACTTCCCGAAACAACCCCCAAATCCTCCGAAGTTGCCGCGGGGCCGGGCGTCGGGAGATCGTCCGAGAAGCGCCCAAGCGCCATGGGCCGGCAAGATCTTAATGATTCTGGCTGGGGCGCCTGGGCGAACAGCTCCTTGTGGTTCCGCGGTTATCGCTGGTGTCTCTGGTGTTGCTCTTTTCTGTTCGGGTCTGGCTTACATTTGGCGGCGTGTGGGCGGGAGCATTGCGAGGCATGCGAAGCTACCCGAATGCCATTGGTTTGGCACGTCCTCGCAATGTCTGGCTTCCACAGAACCGATGCAAACCGAATCCAAAGGACGCATCTATGAGCTTCTTAGCTCGCCATCGCGTGGTCGATGCGGATTGCCGTAGGTTTCGGATTCTGTTTAGCCGCTTGTAATGGTGGAGGCGTCTCCCTCCCATGGCTTGGGGACATTATGGTGCCCTCAGCTTGTCTGGGCTGGTTTTACAGCCGGCCATCGCGAGGGGGAACAGAGAGAGGATACGGATGAGGACAGAAGGGGGGAGGAGGAACGATGATGAGAGGGAGCGGGGGTGTAGGGGGACGCAGAAGAAGAACATGCTAGGTGGATGAGGTGGAGAGAGAAAGAGAGAGAGAGAGAGATAGCACACAAAGTAAAGATGGAGGGTGCGGCGGGGGAGGAGGAGGACAATACAAGGTTGGGAGATATAGAATTTGGAAGAGGAGAGAGGAGTGACGAGGAGAAGAAGGGGGGCTGACGGAGGATGAAGAGAACGATGACGATGGGGAGGAGGAGGGACATCGGCCTTCAGGCGGGGGCGATGGACTTGTTCGAGCGCGCAAACGCCGCGCTGGAGAGCGGCTGTCCTTCACGCTTTGCTTGTGTGTTGTCAGTGCTTCTGAACGCCACCCGCGGGGTCGGTCGAGTTGGGCCGCGATCGCAGTCAATTTGCAAAAGGAAACTGTTCGAATACGCTTCATCATGGCCCCCAGTGCTTGGTGCATTGCAACCTGCATGCGCGCCATAGGATACAGCATATACACATACAGAGTACATCTATACGCATATGTGAATATATACATCGACGTATGTATATATATGTATATATATATATGTATATATATGCCTATGTGTGCAGCCAACGGGGTGCAGCATCGGTTGTACAATCTATGTGGTGCAATGCGTGCGTTCAACCTATGTAATACATACATGTCGCGCGATCCATGCCGTGCAAGCTGTGTGGTGCAAGCTTTCTATGCGTGTGCTCTTTATGGTGCATCATTGATGGAGGGCCAGGCTATGTGTGGCAACTTATGTGGTGGAAGCTTTAAGGTGCAGCTAATGTTGGCAATGTTGTAGCCTCGAACTACAACGATCGATCGAATACCCCACCTACACAACCGCAAGTTGTTCGCAAAACCAGCTAGTGCAATGTCTCGAGGACCTTTCTTATGCAGATCCATGACACGGGCGGGCGGGAGATAATGACAATGATGATGACGATGATAATGATGATGTTCATGATGATGTTGATGATGATGGTGATGATGATGCAGGTGTTGCTGATGACGATGATGATGCTGATGATGGTGGTGATGATGATGACGATGCTTATGGTGCTGGTAACGAGGGCAACGACAATGGCGATGACGATGCGCATGATGATGTCGATGACTGCAGTAAGGACGATTGCGTCTACGATGGCCATGGCGATGACGTTGATGGTGATCATGGTGACGGTGGCCATGATGAAGGCGGCGGTGGTGGTGATTATGGCGGTAGTGAGGTTGGTGAGGACTTGCGCGCTTAAGTTTTGTTATGTTATGACAGGCTTGCGATTTTCACTCCATTGGTTTTTCAGGTGTGTTCGAGCGTCTCTTTGTTGGACTGAGGAAAAATTCAAAAACCTTGTTTGAAGGATTTTGACATGCACGCGCGCACATGCGCGCTTCTGCCCCGCATTGTTGTCAAGCGGTCTGGGTGGGTGCGCGATGATAGTTGGATGCTTTTTACATGCGCGTGTGTGTAACCCGCACGGCCCCATGTGATTGAGTGGCGAACCGCCTGTGGCTCTCTTCAGATTTCAGCGAGGGGGACCGCACAGAATTGTTTCACGGCTTTGTGGCAAAAACAATGTTCTGCATGCGCGCGTTCGGGAGCGCATGCGTATGACCCGGACTGTTCAATTTTAACCAGGTGCGTCAACACATCTATATTCATATCTATATATATACACAGATCCACATATTGTCTATATATATAGAGATATATATATAGAGAGAGAGAGAGAGAGAGAGAGAGAGAGAGCGCGCTTGTTAGACCAACGCATCTGCACAACGAAGTGCTGCTTGAAATTGATGGCATGGGGGGTCGGTACTGGCTTGGCTGGCGTGGTGTTCTTTGATGTCTACGAGGAATGGCCGCGCAGAAGTAAGACCGAAACAAAGCAACGCGGAGAGGGGGTGATGACCCTGGCCTCAGTGTGGGGGTCGAGTGCGGTTCTCGTTCCCAGACATCCGCCGATATGATTTGTTCAATCCGCGGCCCCAGCGGTCCCGACGCCTTCCCTCGTGGTGGCTTTTGTCCCAGATATTTTGATGCCCCCCTGGCCCGATACTGGGCGTTTTTTGATTCATTCTTTCGCCGATCGGCGCGGGCCCCCCTCCCCCCCTTCCCCCGCCCCGTGGAGTAGATCTTGAATGTTTTTCGGCGCCTGTTTCGAGCAGGTGGGGTCTCCCCCATAATGGATGCACGGTTCCAAACAGTCGCGCTAAGCAGAGGTCTGGAGCCAGACCCCCCCCCTTCCGCCCAATGTCGAAAGGCCGAATAAAAAAACGTTCACATAGCTGGCCCCCGAGGCCGAATTCCAGGACAACCGCCGGATTGAAAATGTCATCTCCACGGACCTCTGGATGCGCGCGTGCGCCCAGAAGTGCTGGCGCCCACGCGCACGAGGCGGGGCCCCCGGCGCTGGGGTAGCTCGCAAAAGAGAGCCGGCCACATTCGGCGGCGAGCCGGGGAGAAGTAAGAATCAAGCAGTGGCGAAGCGTCCTGGCGTGCCCATGGGCCTACCAAACAATGTTCTAAGAACCCTTTGTGGTTTTTACGAAGTGTTCTTAGAACGTTTCTGGTTTTGTTTTATCACATCTGTTTTATGATCTATGCTTTGTGTTCTAAGAACATTGTTTTTGCTATTCGAACTTCATGCGTTCTAAGAACATTTCGTGGTAGGCCTACAGGAATGCTGGGACGGTCGGTCCCTGCTCAAAAGAAGGGGCGGGCCTTCTCAGAAGGCTCGGAATTCCCCCAGCTTTCTGAGAAGCTTCCTAAGCCCTTCCCCGCAGACATACCAGAAACTTTGCAGAAGGCGCCGGGGCTTCTCAGAAAAGCCCCGCCGCCTTCTGAGGAGGCCTTCTCCTTCTCACTTCCCCCCCGCCGCTCGCCGCCAACACATGGCAGCCCGAGGGGGGGTGGCGTCCGCGAGAGAGATACAAAAGAACGGGCGGCGACCGGACGAAAAGGGCCTGGCAGAACGCAGGCTCCAGTGGGATGCTCAGGGCGCCGGAGACGGGGGCACAGCAAACGGGGGCACTCTGGGCCTCCCAGATTTCAGTCGGGCACGTCCCTCCACAGGAGGAACATTCAAACGTAGTAACAAAATAGTCTGGGGACGATTTTTCGAGCATGTGTTGCGTATTTTAGAGTATTTTCTAAATATTCTTACTTTGTCGTCGAAGCTCCGCCTGTAGGGGGACATGCCCGACCTAATCCTAGATGGGGTCGGAGGAGACGGGGTCGGAGGACCGCGCCGCATCGCCGATGCATTGCAGATGCGGCTCAATGTGGGGCCCGATTTGCTTCATGTCGACGTCGCCGATACATCGCGGACACATCGCCGGCGCATCGCGGATGCATCGCTCATGCATTGCTCATGGATCGCGGCGCGATCCCCTGACCCCATCTATTTCGACTGCATCTAGGAGGCCTCTGGGCACGGGAAACACCGATCTCCATGTGTGAGTATGCTCCCGTTTAGGGGGCCCTGGGCGCCGTAGACAGGGGCAAAGTAGACGGGGGCAAACGGAAAAGTTTAAGCCCCCGTTTAGCTATGCCCCCGTTTACGCCTGATATGCAGTCCCGGCCACGCGCAGAGGGGGGAAGACTTCTTCCAGGGGCGACGATCGATAGGGGGAGGATATATTCAGGGGGGGACGCATCGACCTTCAATCGCGGATCGAGGTTCGAGGACAGAGGTTTGAGGTTTTCGGGCGTTCTCGTCCGTTCTCGGCGGCTCTGCAGGCTCGGGATGACTTCCAGCGGCTGCGCCTTGCAGAGAGTTTTCTGGGGATGCCCAGAGAGCCGAGTCGTGAGCCGAAAAACAAGGTGCATCGCGAGGGGGATAGGCATAGGGGGGGATGCATCGATCCCCAATCGCCTTGATCGCCAATAGGGGCCCGATAGCCCCAAATTGCACAGGAAGGTGCGGATTCACTATCGGGGGCCTTTCGCCGACCACTCGGTGTATCGCCGATTCCAGGTCGATGCATCCCCCCGTGTGCCAGTCCCCCCTATCGTTGCCCCTCATCCTTAAAAGCACCCTCGTTTCTTAGACGGCGCGTGCCTTATCTATTGATGGTGTGCCATGTTACCGTTGTCATCATCGCGGCCGCCCCACTTCAGTTTTTGGCTCAGAGGTTGAGCCATAGTTGTATGCTCTCCATCCAGTCAGCTTTCGCCGCGATCGTTGGGTTCGCGGGCTCGCTGCTGGGGGGCCTGTCTGGCAGCCACTGCGCTCCGAATCCAGCGCCGTGCGCGGTCGCGCACGAGCTGGACCACGGCCCGCAGCTGGTGTGCCCGGCCGCGGTCAGCCCTCCAGCGCTTCGCCCAGGGGCTCATCCATCCACGTGCCCGGATCCGCCGCCGCCAGCGTTGCGGCCGGGCGCGGCGGTCTGCGTCCCTTACATGGACAACGCCAACATCTTCGGGTGCGACCAGGCCGCGGTGGCGCGGCTGCGTTCGGAGGTGGTTGATGAGCTGGTCCGCGTGGGGTTCCGAGTCCACGAGCGGATCGGCGCCGCCCGGCACTTCGAGGCCGTCGGGTTGCTGATCGACGGTGAGCCGAGGTGGATCAGGCACACGCACCGACGGAGCTGGCGGCTTTGGTATGGGTTGAGGGAGGCGAGCTACCGTGGCGCGATCTCGTCCGACCAGGTGCGCTGCCTGCTGGGTCACCTTGTTCATCATTTCAGCGCGCGCCTGTGCGCGTTCTCCATCTTGGGCGCCTCCAACACCGTCGTTGGCGACGGGGGCCGAGGGGTGCGACGACCACCTCAAGCTGTGCTGGGCGAGCTGCGGATCGCTCGAGACCTCGTCCATTTCGTGCACCTTGACCTCGCAGCCCCGATGCTGGAGCGGGCCTACTGCAGTGGCGCCCCCACCGAGGGTCACGCCCTTCTCGTCGCCACGGCCGACAAGCACTTGCTCTGGGAATTGGCTATCTGGAGGGAGCGCTGGCGTTTAATTGGCGCGGGGGCGTCATCGCCATGAGGTCGGAGCTGCGCGGGGGGCTCAGGCACCACGGCGGCGACTTCTCGGCGTGGGTTGAGAGCCGCACTACGACTTCGCGGCCACCGTCGAACGAAGGGGCGCCCGTCGGTTCCCAGCTGAGATGCCCCAGGTGGAGCGAGTGGGGCTGGTGCCTTGGGTGCCCGATGCTCGTGCTGACCCGCGCCGCCGGCCCTGCCAATTGGTGGGGCGCTGGAAGCGCGCGGCCGCCACCCACTGCAAGGGGGCGCGGGCGGCGCTGCTGGGGCTGACCCGCGAGACGGAGTGCCTCGACGCGCGCGGCAAGCACCTCGTCTCCATCGGGGACAACCTCCCGGAGTCGCTGCGGGCCCGAGACCGCAAACGACTGGCGATGCGCAGCAGCATGCCAGCTGACTGCAGGCATCATGTGGCATCGGCGCTGCGCGGATATCTCTAAGACCCCCTCGGACGCGGACTCACGGCTGGCGCACCGTGGCTGGCTCAGGCTGGGGCAGCGCCTCCTCCGAGCTAGCCCCTGGCAGCCGCCGTGGGGCCGCCGTGGCAAGTGGGAGGGGGGCGGCCGCCCTCGCCTGGCGGGCGGGGCCCCTGATGCTGGCAGCAGCGGCGGCTAGAACGGGGCCCCCTGCTACGAGCCCCGGGCTCCGCCGCGCCCCCTGTCCCCCGAGGTCAAGCCTGGAGACAGGTCGCCCCGAGCTGAGGATGACGAGGGGGCGGGCGCGGGGGATTCAGACCCCGCCCCCCCCCGCGCCGCGCCGCAGCCGAGACGCCCGAGACCGAGCGCCGGCCGAGCGAGCAGTGGCGCCCAAGGCGGGCGGGCGCCAGACGACGCAGGCCAGCGCCCACCGCCGGGCGATCCAGGTCAGCGCCCCCGCCCCGCAGGAGCCGCCACTCAAGCGGGAGGCTTGCCTTCCTGAAGCTCTTCGCTGGGCGCGCGCGAGGCTGCCCCGCCGGCTGGCGGCGCGACGATGCCATTTTGACATGTGCGCCGCCGGAGAGCCGTGGAAGGAGCCCTCCGCCATCAACTCGACGGTGCGCGGCAACTACTTCCTGGGCACGCAGCGCGCGTCTCGCGCGCGGCGTCAATGCAAGGTCAGGCGGCCGAGCCGCCCAGCCGCTTGGAGGACTTCGCTCGCTTCGTCTCGCCCTCCCGAGCTGGCGCGCGCCCTCGCCAGGCCGCTGCGCGATGTCGCCCCGCGGCTGGGGCTGCGGGAGAAGCGCCGGCCGCGCGTTGCCGTCGACCGGGATCGACGCATGGCGGCCGAGGCGGGGCAGGACGTCGGCGCCGTCCGATCTGCAGCCCCCCCGCTGCCCCCGCGGCTCTGCCCCCTGAGCACAGTGGGAGAGGGCCGTCAGCTTCTGGGTCGGGACGCCGCGGCGCGCCGAGGCAGCCGACGCCGCCGCTCATCGTTGGGCTCGCCGCGAAGCGGGCCGAGCGGCGGCGACGCGCCGCTCGCCGCGCTGAGGTCCGCGGCGGTGGAGAGGGGATCTGCCAGCAGGCGTCGCCGCGCCTCGCCACTGCCCACGCCTGCGCCTCCTCGCGCGCCGAGTTGGCGCTGCGGGCGAAAGGCCGAGGGGCGCAGCCCGCCGCGCCCGACGACTAGGACAAGACCCTCGACCGCTTCTTGGGCGGCCTCTTCTCGAACGGGGGCAGCTGCGGCTCGGCCTGCGCGCTTGGGCTGCCGCCGCTGGCGAGCACCCCTCCCCCGCTGGCCATGGCGGCGCTCGCAGGTTGCCCCAGGGCCTCGCCCGAGCGGCCTCGGGGCTCGCTCAGCGACGACTGTCTGATTCTGGCGGCGGCCGACTGGTTCTTCGCTGACAGCAAGAGCGAGGGCGACGCCCCGGAGGCCGGCCGCAGCAGCGGCGTGGGTCGCCTTCGAGTGCTACCTCCGGCCCAGCGCGCCGACCGCAAACGGCATCACCTTGCCGTGGCCAGGATGCCTGAACACCATCTTCACGCCTGCGCCTCTGACCGGAGCGCTGCCAGCCAAGAGCCGGGATTTCGACGCCTCAACGGTGGCCGGCGCCCACGCCCGAGCGCGGGTGGGCCGCGTATTTTCTCTTTTGCGTCGCCACCGTCCAACAAGGCCCGCGTTTCGATTCTCCCTCAGTAGATGGGAAGGCAAGTGCAGAGTGTTTCGATGGCGGCGTTTCTCAGATGCTGTCGCTCTGGCCCCGCATTCCCCGCGTCATGCCGGCCCGTCTCGCGACAGCTGGTTCTTCAAATTTGCAGGCAGCTTACTTCAGCAAACAGGTAGATGGTTGTCGGCTAACTCGGTCAAGGGCTAGTCTAAACCAGCAGGAGTGCCGCTGCTTGCTCACACGGTCCCAGATCTATCGTGTTAGGCAGATGCGTCCCCGGCTCAGGTCAATTATCTTGGAGTGTTGAAACAATCACAACACAACCCGCCGTCTGGATAGCTGTCCCGAAACAGTTTCTGGAAGCTTGGGCACAAAGCAAATGGTCATCAAGCGCCCCGCTGCCTCGACATAATTTCTTTGGGTGAGTTTGACCCCCCAGGATGACGGTGTGGCCGTGGGAAAAAGTACTGCCCTTATTCGGTGGTCCTCGTTTCTTTCTCGGAAGGGCTCTCGCCGATCATGTGAGCCGTTGGTCTCCCTGGATGTTTGGCGTTGGTGCTGCGACTGGCCAGGCGGCACTTGGCAGTCTACGATTGTTGGTGTGCCATGTGGTCGTTGTCATCACCGTGTTCGCCCGACCGTAGTTTTTGGCTCCCCCTCCTGCTTTCCTCCCTGTTCGTTCTCTGTTCCTTTCCCTGTTTCTCCCTGGGCCGTGATACAACGGCACAAGGCAGCGGGTCATCAAGCGATCCGTTGCCCAGATCTGATTCCTTGGGGTTGGTTGACAATGCGGTGTCTTTCTTCGGTGGTCCTCGTGTTTTTTTCTCGGAAGGGCTCTCGCCCGCTCCGCCTGCACCCCTTGGTTATATGGGGCTCCCGGCCTCCCTGGATCTCTGGCGTTGGTGGGAGTCGAGTCTCGCTGCGACTGAGTAGGTGGCACTTGGCAGTCTACGATTGATGGAAAGGGGCGGCGCCGTCTAAGTAGCAGCCTCCTAAGATCGGCTGCGCGTAAGAATGACTTTTTCGCCAGGGTGACCATTGGTGCGGGCCCAGCGGGGTCCCCCGATCGCCGAACGCGATGCGATAATAGCGTTTTGCGCGCTTGCGTTTCCCCCCAAAAAACGCGCACCAAAGGTCACTTTTAGTCAGGATCATTCTTGAGCGCAGCCGATCAGAAGCCCCCCCCCCCTCCCCCTACCTCCGCGTGGGGGGCGCCAACTGTCGGCGGCCCCCTGACGATGCGGTCGCCACCATACCGTGTGGTGAGTCAATGGGGATCTGGGCGGGAACTCAAGCGTCTCAAGCGTCTGGGGCCTCCAGGGTCTCAAAGACGCCTGGTGACGGACCGCGCGGTGAGGTAAATCGAGGCTTCGAGATCACCGCACGGCTTGTCACCGCACCAAACCGGGCCCCCCATTCCATGCAAACCGAATCGTTCGGGTACTCATTGTCTTGGGGATATTGAATCAATGTTACTCGCGCAGATTCTTGATTCTTCGCGTATCATCGCCCGCCCATCTAGGAACGATGCCCAGGCCAGTTGCTCTGACCAGGAAATCGTAGGAGCATGCAGTGGATCAGAGCGGGGTGGCATCTCTCACCGTTCGAAAGACGAGGATGCGGAGAGGGGGAGAGGGAGGAAGAGGAGGAGGGAAGCAGGAGGAGGAGGAGGAGGAGGAAAAGGAGGAGGAGGAGGGGGAGTTGAGTAGGGCCAAGGGTCAGAAAGCGACTGCCTCTGCAAGACAATCAGAACAGAAACATCAAGGTGGTCAAGCGCCTCGCCAGTTAAGCCGACGAAGATGTGCAAAGGCCAACCATTCGTTTATGTCCAAAGTTTTGGCTTGACGCTGGGCGTGGTGTATCAATGTCAGCTTGACCGAACACTTTGGTTGCGTCCCTTGACGTCCGTTTGGGGTGTTCTGCAGACCTGACCCCCCAGCCCTATACAAAGAAGGAGGAGGAGGATGGGGAGGGGGAGGAGGATGATGAGGAGGAGGAGGAGGAGGAAGAGGATAATGATGACGAGGAACATACCGAGGTGGGGGAGGGCAACCGGAAGGAATAGGAATGTGACAGCACGCGCTCCCACGCAGTTTCAGATTCGGAGGAAAGGGGGTAATATGAGGATAAGATGAGGACAAGCAGGAAGAGGAGGAGGTGTGAAGAGGTGGCCCTGGAGGGAGGGCTCCAAGACAGCACCCCGAGCGCCCGCGAGCGCCCCATGAGGGCCACAGGGAACGATTTTTCGATTTCCGATGGAGGAACGACAATTGAGGACCTTCCCTCTCCTCAGAGCCAATTCCAAGTCATTGAAACAACTCAGGTTGTTTGATAATTTGATAATATGCAGACAAGCAGGAGGAAGAAGAAGAGGAGGTGCGAAGAGGAGAAAGTGGAAGGGGAGGCGGGAGGACGAGGAGGATGGGGGAAGAGGAAGGCGAAGAGGGCAGGAGCCAGCTATCAAGGCCTTCGCGGATCTTCTGCTCTGGGAGCCTTTTGGAGGTGGAGGGTTTCTCCGAAGGGCTTAGGCGACCCGTCCTCCATTCCTTCTCCTCATAGATAACTCATCCCTGTCGCACCCCGAGGCCAGCTTTTAGGGCGGGCCGGGCGTTTCGCCTGAGACCTCCTCACCATTTATGACCCTGAAGCTTAACAAGGTGACAACATCACAGATTGAGGGCGGGTGGTTTTCAAAATGTGGCACTCGCCTGAGCGCCGCGCACATTCGTTTTCAAAACTTACAAGAACTTCAAGGATTGAGGGCGGGTCGTTTTCAAAATGTGGCTCTCGCCTCCGCGCCGCGTACATGCGTTAAAAAAACTTGCAAGGGCTTCGCGGATTAAGGGCGGGCCGTTTCCAATATGTGGTTCTCGCCCTAGCGCCGTGCACACTCGTTTTAAAACTTTGCAAGAGTTTCACGAATTGAGGGCGCGTGGTTTTCAAAATGTGTCTCTCGCCTGAGCGCCGCGCACATTCGTTTTATAAATTTGCAAGATCTTCACGGATTCCCATGGTCAGCGTGCCAAACACATTTTTGCTTGAAGGATTCAGGATTATGCGGGTGCAACAGCTACGTTGATTCACGCTGCTGGTATATTAAGAAGGCGTTGTGGCAATATTCCGGATCGCCAAAACGTTAGGTTGATACGTGGAGTTGAAATCCCGAGAACAATGTTTTGGCATGCTTCAGGATCTTCAAAGAGTTGCCTTCCAACGAGGCAGTTCCCTCAATGGAATTGAACCGCCGTGGGGGCCTATGAAGAGGGAGCTTGGAGGGAGGGTTAATGCCAATATCGTTGGTGACTCTTGGGTTTACGCTGGTCCCCCTCCTCCTCCTCCATCCCGCCTCCTTATAGACAAGTCCCCCCTGTCGCACCTCGAGGCTAGTTTGTAGGGCGGGCCGGGTGTTCGCTTGAGGCTTTCTCACCACTTATGACCCTGGAGCTTAAAAAGTGACAACGGCTTCACGGATTGAGGGCGGGTTGTTTTCACAATGTGGCTCTCGCCTTAGAGCCGCGCGCATTTGTTTAAAACGTGTGAAAAGCTTCGCGGATAGAGGGCGGGTGGTTTTCAAAATGTAGTTCGCCGCGAACATTCCTAAAACAAAGAATGCAAGAACTTCACGGATTGAGGGCGGGTGGTTTTCAAAATATGGCTCTCGCCTGAGCGCCGCGCGCATTCGTTTTTAATATTCGCAAGCGTTTCGCGGATTGAGGGCCGTTCCTTTTCAAAATGTTGTTCTCGCCTGGGCGCCGCGCACATTCGTTTTGAACATGCGCAACACAAGTTTCAAAGATTGAGGGCGGGTGGTTTTCAGAATGTGACTCTCGCCTGAGCGGCGCGCACATTCGTTTCAAAATTTTGCAGGAGTTTCAAAGATTGAGGGCGGGTGGTTTTCAGAATGTGGCTCTCGCCTGAGCGCCGCGCACATTCGTTTTGCTTGAGGGCAGGTGGTTTTCAAAATGTGGCTCTCGCCACAGTGCCGCTCACATTCTTCGTAAATTATTCAACGTATTACGGAATCTGAGGGCGGCTCTTTTTCAACATGTGGCTCTCGCTTCAGCGCCGCGCACATCCGTTTTAAGCATTTTCAAGACTTCCAATGGTTACCATGACCAACGTACCGCACATTGTTTTTTGAAGCGATTCCGGATTATGCGGGTGCAGCAGTTATGTTGATTCACGCTGCTGAAGTGGAAAAAATAGCGTTATGACACGATCCCGGATTGCCAAAATGTCAGGTTGATACGTGGCATTGAAATCCCGAGAACAATGTTTTGGCATGCTTCAGGATCTTCAAAGAGTTGCCTTCCAACGAGGCAGTTCCCTCAATGGAACTGAACCGTTGTAGGGGCCTATGAGGAGGGAGCTTGGAGGGAGGGTTAATTCCAATATGGTTGGTGGCTCTTGGGTTTACGCTGGTCCCCCTCCTCCTCCATCCCGCCTCCTTATAGATAAGTCCTCCCTGTCACACCTCGAGGCCAGTTTCTAGGGCGGGTCGGACGTTTCGCTTGAGACTTCCTCACCACTTATGACCCCGAAGCTTAAAGTGAGACAACAGCTTCACGGATTGAGGGCGGTTGGTTTTCAAAAGTTAGTTCTCGTCGTAGCGCCGCGCACATTGGTCTAAAACATGTGAAGAGCTTCGCGGATCGAGGGTGGTTCCTTTTTCAAAATGCGGTTTTCGCTTTATCGCCGCGCACACTCGTTTTAGAACTTTGCAAGCGCTTCACGGACTGAGGGCGGGTGGTTTCAAAAATTGTGGTTCTTGCTTGAGCGCCGCGCACACTCGTATTGCACATTTTGCAAGAATTTCACGGATTTGGGGCGGCTCGTTTTCTAAAGGCGGCTCTCGCCTCAGCGCCGCGCGCACTCGCTGTAAAGAGTTTCACGGATTGAGGGCGGGTGGTTTTCAAAATGTGATTCTCGCTTGAGCGCCGCGCACATTCGTTTTATACATTTGCAAGATCTTCACGGATTGAGGGCGGTTCTTTTTCAATGTGTGGTTCTTGCTTGAGCGCCGCGCACATTCGTTCTGTCAAGTTTGCAACAGCTTCACGGGTTCCCATGATCAGCGTTCCAGACATTCTGTGTTTTGGAAGGATTCAGGGCTACGCGGGCGCAACAGTTATGTTGATTCGCTGCGTTGGAGTCCCACGAAAAGGCGTTTTTGCGTGATTCTGGATCGTCAAGACGCAGCAGTCATATTGATACGTGGCGTTTCTCCGAAGGGCTTAGGCGACCCGTCCTCCATTCCTTCTCCTCATAGATAACTCATCCCTGTCGCACCCCGAGGCCAGTTTTTAGGGCGGGCCGGGCGTTTCGCCTGAGACCTCCTCACCACTTGTGACCCTGAAGCCTAACAAGGTGACAACATCACCGATTGAGGGCGGTTGGTTTTCAAAATGTGGCACTCGCCTGGGCGCCGCGCGCATTCGTTTTGTCAAAATTGCAAGAGGTTCACGGACTGAGGGCGGGCCGTTTTCAAAATGTGGCTCTCGCCTCCGCGCCGCGTGCATCCATCAAAACACTTGCAAGGGCTTCGCGGATTAAGGGCGGGCCGTTTCCAATATGTGGCTCTCGGCCTAGCGCCGTGCACACTCGTTTTAAAACGCTGCAGGAGCTTCACGAATTGAAGGCGGGTGGTTTTCAACATGTGTCTCTCGCCTGAGCGCCGCGCACATTCGTTTTATACATTTGCAAGATCTCCACGGATTCCCATGGCCAGCGTACCAAGCATATTTTTGCTTGAAGGATTCAGGGCTATGCGGGTGCAACAGCTATGTTGATTCACGCTGCTGGTATATTACAAATGGCGTTATGGTAATATTCCAGATCGCCAAATCGTTAGGTTGATACGTGGCGTTGAAATCCCGAGAACAATGTTTTGGCATGCTTCAGGATCTTCAAAGAGTTGCCTTCCAACGAGGCAGTTCCCTCAATGGAATTGAACCGCTGTAGGGGCCTATGAAGATGGAGCTTGGAGGGAGGGTTACTTCCAATATGGTTGGTGGCTCTTGGGTTTACGCTGGTCCCCCTCCTCCTCCATCTCGCCTCCTTATCGATAAGTCCTCCCTGTCACACCTCGAGGCAAGTTTCTAGGGCGGGTCGGACGTTTCGCTTGAGACTTCCTCACCACTTATGACCCCGAAGATTAAAGTGAGACAACAGCTTCACGGATTGAGGGCGGTTGGTTTTCAAACTGTCGTTCTCGTCGTAGTGCCGCGCACATTGGTTTAGAACATGTGAAGAGCTTCGCGGATCGAGGGTGGTCCATTTTTCAAAATGCGGTTTTCGCTTTATCGCCGCGCACACTCGTTTTAGAACTTTGCAAGCGCTTCACGGACTGAGGGCGGGTGGTTTCAAAAACTGTGGTTCTTGCTTGAGCGCCGAGCACATTCGTATTACGCATGTTGCAAGAGTTTCACGGATTGGGGGCGGCTCGTTTTCAAAAGATGGCTCTCGCCTCAGCGCCGCGCGCACTCGCTGTAAACATTTGCAAGTTTTTCACGGGTTGAGGGCGGGTGGTTTTCAAATTGTGTCTCTCGCTTGAGCGCCGCGCACATTCGTTTTATACATTTGCAAGATCTTCACGGATTGAGGGCGGTTCTTTTTCAATGTGTGGTTCTTGCCTGAGCGCCGCGCACATTCGTTCTGTCAAGTTTGCAACAGCTTCACGGGTTCCCATGATCAGCGTTCCAGAGATTGTGTTTGGGAAGGATTCAGGGTTACGCGGGCGCAACAGTTATGTTGATTCGCTGTGTTGGAGTCCCAAGAAATGCGTGTTGGCGCGATTCTGGATCGTCAAGACGCAGCAGTCAGATTTATACGTGGCGTTGAAATCCCGAAACCAATGATTTGGCACGCTTCAGGATTTTCAAACGGTTGTCTTCCAACGCGGCAGTTCCCTCAATGGAAATGAACCGTTGTAGAGGCCCAGGGAGCTTGGAGGGAGGGTTAATTCTAACATCGTTGGTGACTCTTGGGTTTCCACTGGTCCTCCTCCTCCTCCTCCTCCTCCTCGTACTCGTCCTCCTCCTCCTCCTCCGACTCCCCCTCCTCCACTTCCTCCTCCTCCTTTTCCTCCTCCTCGGGTCGCCTACGGCCCTGGGGCAAACCGTGCAGTTGGAGGTGTCCTGGAAGTCTTTTCGAGCCCTCTTCAGGGAATGTTGCGTGCTTCCCGAGTTCTTCGGGGGCCCTCTTGGAGGCCTTTGTGACCCTCCTGGGGCCATCTTGGAGGACATGCTGGGGCCGTTTGGGAGCCCGTGCTGTCCAACATGTGGCCTCCCTTGGGCCATCTTGCGGCTTCATGAGCCGATGGGAAGCGAAAGGTCGAGAGAAAGAGAGAGCAGAACACATGGACGCAAATTAGGGGCTTCAGTGGTTTAGTCCAGTCCCTCAGGGGCGTCTCAGAGGCCACTTGAAGTCGTCTTTGGCCGTCTGGAGGCCTCTCGGCGGCACGCTGCAGGCTATGATGACAAATCTTGGACCAGATTGCTCCATATTGGAGGTAATCATGGCGCCTGGAGCCATCTTGGATCCATCTTGGCCGAAGAGCCTCCCAAGGATGCTCCTGACAGGCCCAAAACATCAAACAACATGAGTTGTTTCAATGATTTAGAATTGGCTCTGAGGAGAGGAGAGGTCCTCAATTGTCGTCCCTCCATCGGAGGTCGAAAAAGCGTTCCTCGTGGCCCTCATGGGGCGCTCGTGGGCGCTCTGGGGGTTGTCTTGGAGCCCTCCCTCCAGGGCCCCTCTTGGGGCTCTCTGGGCGATTTGGGGGCCATCTTGAGGCTGCAGTCGCCCATCGGGAGCGAAATGGCGAGAACATAACACCCATGGAACACATTATCTGTTTGAAGGATGTTGGGCTCACGGGAGCGTCCTCAGGAAGGCCATGTGGCGACTGGAAGCCGTCTTGGGGCCTCCTGGAGGCATGTAGAAAGCCATCTTGGGCTACACTGCCATCTGGGATGTATTTTTTGGGTACCTGAGGCCGTCTTGGAGCCATATTGGGACAACTTGGAAGCTGCGATGGGTCGAGGCCCCGGACTCACAGACTCAGGGGAGGGAAAGGGGGAAGGGTCACCCCCCCCAATTGAAAGAAGGTAGTTGGAAAAAACGAGCTCGCTAAACTGCATACGCTCAGAGAGCCAGTGGGGATGACTCCTGTCCATCCCCTCATTCTGACACCGCTGCTGTTCTTTGAATATGGCTGTCCAAGGGTCTTGCACTCTACCTGGCATCCTTACCAATCAGAAGCCCTGGCTGTAAACATCGACCAAGGAACGGCACGAGCAGACTGGCCACGCCATGCAACGTTATTGTCTCGGGTAGCCAGGTTTACGACTTGTACGGCCTGGGCGAGAGCTGCATTCAGATACGGCCTGACCAAGGTATAAGATCGACGTCGGGTCGGGGAGGGTACTTTGATGTGTTTCGTGCTTGCGGGATGCTCCTGTGCATCCTGGTGAGGGTACTCTTGGACGTTCTGTATGTTGTTGCCGGCGGAGGGTCTGTTCTTGAAGGATGTTCTTCTGTCTTATGTCCGATTGTATGTCCGAATCTCTCTTACCAGCGTTCGGCCCTCGTTAGTATTTTATCTGTTCGTTTGCAAGGCGTTGGTTCCAATGTGATGTGCCCTTCGCAGCCAGGACCGCGTCGCCACCTGCCTCCAGCAGTGCGAGGGGGCCGAGCGCAGTCAGGAGAACTGCTAGG
>CAUYUJ010012447.1:819320-824320 GCA_963575745.1 Prorocentrum cordatum | reverse complement strand
GGGCAAGAAGAAAAACATTGCGAACAAACGCCGAACAGGACAGGAGGAGGGAGGGGAGCGGCAGAGGCAGCGCAGAGCAAGCAGGAACGAGGGGGCGGACGGAGGAGGTCGTCGTCGTGGACGGGGGAGGGGGCGGTCGTGGTCAGGGAGGCCGCCGCACCGAGCGACGCCCCGGGCGCAACAGCAGGCACCGGCGCGCCGGCTGCCAGCGCTTCCCCGCGGGAGGAGGCGGCGGACGCACCGGGCTCCCTCGAAGCGGAGCCCGAGAGCGCGCAGGAGCTGCGGGACGGCTTCCGGCAGTTCCTAGCCCTGCGGCTGGGACGCGGCGCGCGCGGTCGCCCGGAGGCTGGGCGTCCCCACGCAGGGACGCCTTCGCGGGGTCCGCCGCGATCGAGGCGGCGCTGGACGGACTCAGCGACGCCGCCTTCCGGCGGGTCGTGGCCCGGGTGGCCACGGACGAGGCGGCCCGCTTGGGCTTGGGCGGCGGCTAACCGGCTCACCGCGGCGGCGGCTACGCGGGGCCGCGGCGCACGGCCGCCCCCGCGGGGCCTCGGGACCCCCTGAGGGCCCGGTGCGCGGTGCGCGCCTGGCGCGCGCCTCCCCTCTCGGCTTTTCTTCCCGTCCCTCCCCCCTTCTTCTGCGCCGCCTCTATTTCGTTCGTCTGTCGTCCGTCGCTCGTCTGTCGCGTCGTGCCACTGGGCTCCGTCTGCGTTGGTTAAAAAAAGTGTGCTTAGCTTCGGCCTCCGCGTGTGGCTGGGCGTGGTCGCCGTTCGTCCTTCTTCACGCCGCGTGGCTGCTGGCTCACGGTGCTGCGCTCGCAGCTTTAGTGAGCTCTGTGTGTGGATCTCAACTGGCCCTCCAGCGCTGCCTCTTCGTTTTCTCGTGCGTCGTCGTTCGTTTCTCTCGTCTTTTCCCGCTTCGGCCTCCTCGTGCACGCACTTTGCTTGCCATTTGTTCACGCCGCATTCCTCACTTGGTCTTGTTTTGAATGCGATCGTCACACGTGCGATTGCAATGTATGTGAACGCGTCTCGCGAGTGGGCACCAAGCTGTTGGTGCAACGTGACTGGGGAGACAAGCGTGTGTGTGTGTGTGTGTGTGTGTGTGTGTGTGTGTGTTTGTGTGCATGTGCGTGTTTGTGGCCGTGACTGCGGGTGTGTTGCAAGTATTCGGTTTTCATGTTTGGACCGCATCGGGGCGGCATGGTTTGCAGCTGCCGTGTCGACGGGTGGAATGTATCGCGTGCTGGGGGGGCCCATCGACCCACTACTCAAGGCCAACCCCGACCATTGGCGTTTAGTAAACGGCCATTGTCGTTTACAAAGCAACCCTGCCCTGTTCGATGTTCCTCGGGTGTGTTTACTAGACGGCTTCGTTTGTCGGAACGTTTTTTTTGAGGTTGGATTTTCTGTTCTCCTATTAGAGAACTGATCTGCAACATGTACTTGGACAAAGCCCTGATCATACCACGGCTACCTGGGTTACTTCGGGTTGTAACTATGATATGGGGTGCGGGCTCGCAGGAGGACTGCTCCGTCATCGGGCGACCATGCGGGCTTGCTCGTCAGACAATCGAAACGTTGGCCCTGAATCGTTTCAGCCTCTGCCTCTATGTCTCTCGACACGGCTTGGAGGTTCCTTCAGGCCCTGCGACCGAGAATAGTCACGCACGATGTCCTCGCCTTGAATGTGCATTTCTTCATCCCAAGATGAAACCGAAGTGATGGGCTCATTTTCCGCCACCGGTACCATATGTGGGAGGGGGAGGAAGAGGGGGAGGAGGAGGAGGAGGAGGAGGAGGAGGGGGAGGAGGAGGCGGCGGTGCCGTGCGGACCCTCCCGCTGGGGCCTTCGGTGCAGCTCCGTATGGGGCCACGAACCGTGTGAAGGGTCTGCCGAAATGGGGCGGTGGTGCCATGCAGACCCTCCAACTGGAGCCTTCGGTGGAGCTCCTTATGAGGCCAAGAACCGTCTGAGGGGCGTGCCGAAATTTGAAGGTGGTGCCATGCGGACCCTCCCACTGGGGCCTTCGGTGGAGCTTCAAATGGGGTCACGAACCGTGTGAGGGGTATTCCGAAATTGGGCGGTGGTGCCATGCGGACCCTCTAATTGGGGCCTTCGGTGGAGCTCCAAATGGGGCCACGAAGCGTGTGAGGGGTGTGCCGAGATGCGGCGGTGATGCCATGCGGACCCTCCCATTGGGGCCTTCGGTTGAGTTTCCTACGGGGCCACGAACCGTGCGAGGGGTGTGCCGAAATTGGGCGTTGGTGCCATGCGGACCCTCCCACTGGATTCTTCGGTGGAGCTCCCTATTTGGCCACGAACCGTGCGAGTGGTGTGCCGAAATGGGGCGGTGGTGCCATGCGGACCCTCTAATTGGGGCCTTCGGTGGAGCTCCCTATGGAGCTACGAATCCGCCTGAAGGGGGACGCGCACGACTTAAGGCAAGACGCCGTAGGCATGGGACTTCCACGCGCAGCTCCAACCCCCCAGATTTCCGACGATCGGGTACAGCCAGGACCCCCCGTGATCCTGTTAGTAGTAGGGCCCCAGAGCCCCTAAACTAGCTAGAACCAATCAACCAGGTCGGGTGACGGCAGTCAGTTCCGGATAGTGGAATGGGGCGGGGGGGGGTCCCCCAGCATGCATCACTAAACCAGGTCCACTAAGCCCAGTTCTGCCGACACTCGAGACGACAAAGCTTGTGGTGCCGCGGCGCCGATGTCCTGCATGTTGGGCCTCCCGGGGCCCGTCGTCGGGCCCCAGGCCATGAGAAATGGACCGGGGGCGAGAAAGCTGGCCCCGGGGAGAGGGTCGGGGCCGCTGAGGCCGCGGGTTGAAGAAGACATCTCGGAGGATGTCTGGGCCTTCGCCGCCTCCAAATCCTGCCTGGCGTTCCTGCTACAGGGTCCTCCTTCCTCGCCCTGCTCCCCTTGTTCTCCCCCCGCCATCCGCCCCTTCCTGCCGCGTCCTCGTGCCCATGGCGTTCCTCCTCCTACACCAGAGGGCGATGATTTCGTGCTCTCGTAGTTCGGACACGGGTCCAAGTTCTGCCTCTTGCATGGGGGTGCGCAACACGGCCCAAGTGGGGAGCAACATCAGAATCCTCCTTGCCGTCGCGGTCGCCGTCGACGTCGCCGTCGTCGTCGTCGTCGTCGTCGTCGTCCGTCGTCGTCGTCGTCGTCGTCGTCGTCCGTCGTCGTCGTCGTCCCCATCCTCATCCTCATCCTCATCCTCATCCTCATCCTCATCCTCATCCTCATCCTCATCCTCATCCTCATCATCACCACCATCCTCATCCCAGGCATCAATCCTCCAGCCGTTTTTTCTTTGGCACGGGCTCGTGGCGCGAAGCCGCGCGCACGCCAGCACCCGGGGAGGCCAAGAAGGGGGGTCGATGACCCTGGGGGGCTCGACATCATGGCCGGGGCCATGACGCCTCCCAGACGTCACGACCTCCTCCCCTTTGTTTCACGCGTTCCTTGGCCCCACCCCCTCGTCCGCGCACATGCCTCGGGCCATGATGCGCTAACCCCACGTTTGCTGGGCCCGCCGCTCTTCGGCGCACCCTACGGGAGGCCCCCTCTCATTCGTTCAACGCGTTCCCTGCCCCCCCCCCCTTTTTCGATGGAGGCGACATTGAAACCAGTTCCTCCTGCATCGGGACTGCATGCGGACCACGTGTGTTCCAAGTCCAGTCCAGATCAGGCCGAAATCGGACAGCGCCGGGGCCTACGTATATATGTAGGCTCCCATGGAACGGACACCTGACCCATTCGTCCGAGAGCACACGCCTCGGGCTAGGGTGCGCCCCCCCCCCCCCCGCTCTCCACGGCCTCCCTCCTTCGGCGTGCCCGGCCGCAGCAGACGCCTGCGGCGCGCGCGCACAGCCTGCACACGACCCTGGATGTGCGCGCGGAGCGCGTCTGCCGAAGGAACACCTGGCAGGAGAGGAATTTCTCGAGGTTCGAGGCTTTCGCTCGTTTTCAGTCGGTTCTCTCTGGCTTTCCAGCCTCGTGGTGCCCTCCGGTAGCTGGGCCTCGCCGAGGGCGATCCTGGGGGGGGGCCCGGATCGTCCTGAACGGCCGCCGGAGAGCCGAGTTCTGACCCGAAAACCGAGGGACGGCGGTAGGGCGCGGATAGTTTCAGGGGGGGATGAGGTTGCGTGGCTCGGAAACCCAGCCACGCAGCCCAGGGGCTCCCTTCTGAGACCGTCCGGCGTCTGAGCCCGTTCGGCCGCCGAATGGGCAGCCGAACGGTTGTCAGCTCCAGCAGGCGTTCGGTCGCCTCGACCTTGGCTCCGCTGGGCGACAGACTGGGGCCACGAGCCGAACGGGCTCAGATGGGAACATCGGGAAGAGGTGGGTCCAGTGAGCTGATCTGCGGCGGAAGTCGGTGGTCAGGAGGTGAACAGATACGCAGACACAAATAAAAGTCGATGGCCAGAAACATATGGGAAATTATCGGAAGCGGATGGGGCAACAACAATCTCCTAAACACACATATATATATATATATATATATATCCCACTACGTGCATCACAGGCCCCGCCTACTTCCACGCCGTTAGATCAGGTCATGAAACGTCATCTCACATCACAGAGTGTGCCTATACTTCTACTGCAGTTGTTCAGGGCATGGAATGCCCACTTTTTGCATTCTCGAGTACGCCTACGTCAGTGGCTCAGGACATGGGGTGCGCAAGTCGTGCACCTACGCGTGCTACTCCGTCGTGTTCCCGTTTTGAGATGTGGACAGATTCGCTGCTGGCACACGCCCGAACACTGGCCCAGGCTGAGAAACAGATTCCCTCTGACCCCCCCGAGTCAAGCCTGCCCAGCGCCCCTGTGCCTCCTCACCCCTCCGAGCCTCCTCTCCTCCCCCCTCCTCCCAAGCGGCCTCGTAGGTCTTCCGTCCCTCCGCCACTTCCCAAGCGCCAGCCGCACTCATCCCGAGGCTCGTCTTATCCTGCCTCTGCTGCCAGGCGAAGCCTAGGACGTG
>CAUYUJ010012447.1:806820-816820 GCA_963575745.1 Prorocentrum cordatum | reverse complement strand
GGCAACACTTGGTACAGCGACACAGCCTGCACGCTCACGGACGGGATGTACGCCTTAAACCCTCGCTGCGCAGGGGACAGGTGGACGCCGAGCTTCCTGTGCCGCAGCCCAGATGGCCGATTTCTGCACCGATCTGGCACGTGCATCCTGAGACGGCCCTGAACACACTGCCTTCAGCCCGACAACACGGCCACCAGTGATACAAACCTTGCGCACTTCTTGCAGATCGTGATCGGGCCGAAAACGCACGGCGCATGGCCCTGCCCACGGAAGTGCTTGAAGGCCCGAGGCTCTAATCGCATAGAAACCAATTCTTCCGTCCTGGGCGCCTCGTTCACAGGCACGAATTGGAGGTTATCTCTGAAGGAACAGTCCGCGGCCCAGCTCATCACCTCGGTCGGCTCGCAGTACCTGAACTTCTCCTTCGTCCGCAAGCCCCGAAGCGCATGATCCGTCCGCGCCGTCGCACTGCACTCCCCACACCACCAGCATCGTGGCGCACTGCGGTCAGGATTGTACCAGAACTCATGGTACTCGATGTTCGCCGCTAGTATATTGACAGGCCCTGCGTTGGTCGACCCACACCTCTTGAGCTTCAGCGCCCACTCCGCGTGCCGCTGCGCCAGCTGCCCCAGCGCGGTGATCGCGTCCACTGAGCTATCGAACTTCAGCTGGCAGCCGCGTACGGGGCTCTCCGAAGGGGATACGTCATCCCTGCCCAGCCCCGCGAAGAAATCGGCCCACTGGTTCTCGATCCAGTCGAAGAGGTCGCACTCCTTCCCCACCGCCTGGCCATGCGAGAGATAAGACCCTGGCCAGCGGAAGGTTGGCCTCTTCTCACTTTCGGTTAGCTCCATCATCTGTCTCCAGAGCACATCATGTTTGGCCTGCGCCCCTGCGTAGATCGACCAGTCGCGCTTTGACTCGTTGACAAGTGAGAGGTGATCCGCCACCGCGATAGCGGCGCCGCAGCCACCCTCGGCGCCTGGATCGCAGCGAGCCTCTCGGCGTCGGGGGGCGGACTGGTTGGGCCCAGGGGCCCCGCCGTGGCTGGCTTTGCACGGCCGCCCTTGACTGCCCTGTTCGACCACCGACCGCCCACTTCTCTTGCGCTCAGCGAAATTAGAGTTGGAACCGCGCCATCCGCGTAGACCTGGCTCCCCCATCGGGTGGCCCTTCTCGTCGGGGACGGCGAAGCCCACTATCGTGAACGCACGCGCTCCCGTAGCGACGACTGCCGTCCAGGTCGCAGTCCAGCTCACGAGCAAATCCGCCAGGCGTCAACATCTTCCTTCTGCCCAGGCCCCGGGTTCCTTCGAGCCGCGACCCGTTGAGGCAGAGACGAGGGCAGCCCGCGACGGCCACCGGAGGCCAGCACAACAGGAGACGCGTCCACCCGAGAGGACCGGCCGACCCGAGAGTCCCCAAACGCGTTCTGACCACTCGGGGCATGGCGACGACGCGGCCGTGGCAGCCCCCCTAGTTCTGCAGGCATCATTGGAGATGAGCCTGCTGGCCTAACCCCTGCAGTGGCGAAGAGACGGTCGCCCTCGCACGCGGCTGAAAGACACCCATCCCATCGGCAGGCTACGCGGCGCACTTGCCACTGCCAGCTGAAGGACTCCATGTGGTAGGCACTGCGCCCTCCGACACCTGCGCGCCGTCTGGGCCAGGTCGCCCCGGCCTTGGCCATGGCGCTCTGTCGCCCAGTGGCCTCCGAAACATATAAACGTATATCTGACAGTTCGATGCCAATGGCGGACTTCGCGATCATAACCTTCTTGTCTCGGCAACCTGACTAAACCTCTGATGTAGTTGCGTCGCTGCCCTTGATCTGTTGCAAAGTATCAATGATCTGGGCCCCATGCCCGGCGCCGTGATCACCTGTGTCCTCATCGGCCGTAGACGGCGCATCTAACCTGCGCAGCGCTGCCAAGGAATATCCTCCTCAGTACCCTGGCCTGAGTGGGGCTCGATATTTGGCAGCACAAGCCTTTTCTTAGTTCTTCTTGGCGTCGGATCTGCCTGAATATAGCTGGCCACCTTAGCACCCGCGATATCATGTAGACCCAGCGCTGGTCTCATCAGCGCGCCCATCATGACGCACCACGCCCAAGTAAGTTCGTCGACACTCGCAACCATCTTAATCTCTTCCAACAGACCCTCCCAGCCATCAGCCGGTCTCGCACAACCGACTTTGGCACGCCTTGGTAGTTGCCTGGGCCCCACCAGCTCGCATCGCCACAGGTCGTCGCCCCCCCCCCCCCCCCTTTTCAGCAACGCTGACGCAGGTAAATCAGGAGAGGTCGTCGCTACCCGGCATGAGTTGGCGCTCCCCGTTCGAGTGACCAAGGAGAGCGATAGGATGACGTATTCGGTCGCGCTGCCTGGCAACGCCGTCAAACGCGCAGGGCCATCAGTCACACGCAGCACACCGCGAAAGAAAGGCAGACCTCATTCGCATGGTTCTTCCTGCGTCATGTTGAAACCGCCCATCACCCGTCCACGGCGGCCCCCGTTCGTCAGCCTCGCAGACATACTCCACCGCCTTCTTCAGCGTCAGCAGGTTGGCTTCCTGCAGCTTCTCCGAATGGCGTAGGTAGGGTGAGACCGCGAGCATTCCACCAGGGACACCCCCCATAGCATTCGCAGTCATTGCACGGCCTGGCCCTATCATGTAGTCGCCCACCGTCGGCTTCACCACCACCACGTCTTTCGGGACCAGAATTGCAACGCCGCCTGGCGAGCCTTTTCCTTGGCCCACGTAGCGCCGGCGCCCACGGACCATGCCGTGTCAACCTCGCCGTTGGACGCTGAACCTTCGACCTTTGACTCAATCGCGTGATGCCCCTGCGCGGTCAACACCATCGCTTCGCAACCCGCTAAATATGCTTGCAGCGCCGACGCGCCCGCGACGCTCAGCGTCTCAATCGTCTGCTCCTGCAGCTTCATTGGACTGACCTTGCCTCGTGCAATCCCACAGGGTAGTGAACGCGCGTGAGATTCACGCGGTTGTGTCTTCTTCCATCTTGCGGCGCTTGGGTCCTAGCATAAGGCTTTCCAACCCATTGAACATGCGCGTGGCAGGTTCACGCAGCTCGTCGCCGCCACCAGGTACAGAAACATCAGCACCACCCCCACCAATAGCGAACAGCTTCCTCCATTTCTTGGGTTCGAACAGCTCCTTGGTGAAGTAGTCGTCATCCCCTTCGCTCTTGCATTCGCCAGCTCGCCTTGGTCATCTTCGGCTTCTTTGGCAACCGCCGATGCCTTCGCCGCCGCTTATGCCTTGTAACATGCAGTTGCCGCTTCCGCAGCCGCGAGAGGCGCCCCCGCAGCCTGCAGCGTCTCACCCGGCGTTTCGACTGAGAGCTCAGTATCAGCAGTGAGGCTCGCCAGCGTCGGCTTGGAATCTTCTCCGCGATCAGCAGACCTAGCAGGAGGGCGAGCAGCATGACCCACCAGCTGCTGCCTTTGCTGTTCCAGCCCCAGTTAATCCATGCCTTTGGACACGTACTGCTCATGCGCCTCTTGCGCTTGCTGCTCGAGCACCTCGGTATTGGTCCTGATGTTGGCTTCCTTCTGCTGCCAGTGAGCCTGGCTGTGCTGGCAGGCCTTGATGATCTGCTCGTCGCGCGTGATCCGCACCTGCTACGGCTTCTGCTCCAGGTCCTTTCCACGCCACACCTTCACGTTCTTGGATGGCCTCGTCACGACGTGCGTTGATGGTTTCATCGTCCACGCCGCTGGTCGACTCGACCCGATAAGCTGGATGAGCCCTTGGATACCCAGCTTCGGGTCTCTGTCGCCACATGCGCCGCCTGGCTGAGGCTCCACTTCCACATTGATCTTGCCGCCGCCTTCCAACTGCTGCAGCTTCGCATCTGACTCTTTGACCCGCGTGTCCAAGATGCTGAGTTGCTGCTGCATCGCCAACTTCTCCTTGCGCAAGGTGCTGCATTAATCGAGGCACCTAGGTGCCGAAGATGTCGTCGACGGAGGGCCTGCATATGCGTTTCCTTTCTAGCCGCCCCACACCTGAAGCGACTCTTTCTATGGGCGTGGTTGACCAGCTTAGCACCTGTCCACATGTCCTTGCACAATGTGCACTGCCGCTCGCCAGCCGCATCTGCACGTGCCTTCGGCGCCATTCCTCGCACTGCAGCGCGCCGCGAGGCCCCGACGCCACCTGCAGAAGGCCAGAACGCAACGTAGTCAGCAAGTGGGAAAAAGGTTGGAGACTGGCCGCGGACTGGAGGCATCCTTTTTGCGGGAGGCTGAACATCCCCCCCCCCCCCCCCCGGGCTGTCATCTCGGGCCAGAACGGCTACGGAGGAGGAGGAACAGGACGAGGCGGGGGAGGAGCAGGAGGAGGAGGGAGAGGAGGAGGAGGAGGAGGAGGAGGAGGTTCCGCTGCTTTTTTGGCTCAAGATGTTCCTGGCCCTCGCACAGAGTGTGGATACTTCTTGTCCGAGGCTAGCATCCGATTTCTTGCAACCCCGCTCGAGCTCCGCGCTGCCGGGGCCCAGAGTTCTCGCCGTGCCCAGCGGCCATCGCTGATTCATGGTCAAGACGAAGAAGGGCAGCAAAGGAGATGGCGGAGGCTGGCGGCGGGACTGTCGGGCGCGCGCCCACGGGCGTTGCCGAGCCAAGGGCGACAATGAGTGGAGGCGCGCGTGCTACCTCTGTGGCACGGCCAAGCCCAAGGCGCCCGAGGTGGCGGTTCCCTCGTCCTCCTGTAGGTGCTTGGGGCAAGCGCGTGCTGTCCGACGAAGAGTTCGCGTCCTGGCTCCATCTGGACCATGACACGCTTCGCGCTCTCATGCCCTCTTTGTCCCAGTCCCAGCGGGGCAAACTGCTCCATCGTCGTGCCATGGCGGCTACGGGCCTGGCTGAGCCCGTCACATGGTCGCTGCGCAGGCCTCGCAGGACGTGGGCCCCCTGTCTGCCCAGCTGCTGGCGGCGCGAGGCAGGCTCGACAAGGCTCAGGCTGCGGCGCAAGAGACCATCGATTGCGTCGTCGAGGTCGAAGACGAGCTGCAGCTGCTCCAGGACAAGTACGCCGAGGCGCGGGCTCGGGTCGGCGCCCTGGTAGGCCCGCAGCCAGCTTGCCCCCCCGCCCAGCTGCGAGCGGCCTACCAAGCCTTCGACGGCGTGGTCGGTGCCCTGGCGGCTCAGGGGGGCCAGGCGGCTCAGCTCGCCCCGGCGCTGGGCGCCGTCCAGCAGGCGCTGCCTACCATGGTGCCTGCGGGCGGGCGGGCAGCAGGAGCGGCCCCCACCCCGTGGCCGCGCCTCCGCCGCAGGTTGGCAGCTTGGCCCCTGCGGCGGGGGGACAGCAGGCGCGCGACGGGGTGCCGCATCCTCGGCTTGCCGCCGCCGCCGCCACACGTCAGGTTCTTCGCGGACACCCTGCAGGTGCGAGCTGGGGCGAGCCCGCGGGCGATGGCGACGTGGGCGTGGAGCTCGTCGATGTTGACCCTGGCCTAGTCCCGTCGCCGTTCCCCGCGCTGCGCCCGTCTCCCTCTGCGGCGCCGTCGGCTGCGGCGCTTGAGGGCCCGGCGCGCCAGAGAGGCCCGTCATCGAGCGGCCCGCGCATCTGGGCGTTCGCCACATGCAACACCGCGAGCTGGCGCAGCTGCCAGCACTTCCTGCAGGCCGAGGCTGAGGGAGACGTGGTGCTGCTGCAGGAGAGCGGTCGCCCCCGCCGACCGCGGCATGGCAGAGGCCTCCCTAGGTCGCCTCGGCTGGAAGACCACGGCGGCGCCTAGCCGCGACACAGGTGGCGGCTTCTCGAGCGGAGTTGCGATCGCCGTCGGGCCGCGCCTCGGGCTCGGGGAGGCCCCCGTCGTCAGGCGCCCGTGGCGTTCGGGGCGGATCAGTCTCAAGTGGCTCATCGGGCTAGTCAAGGGGGGCATCCTGATTGGCTCGGTCTACCTCGTCTCGGGAGGCGGCCTTGACGATGACTCGTTCGGGGTGTTGGAGCAGCTGGATGAGGCCTTGCAGACCCTGGGGCAGCCCTTCATCCCCGGAGGCGGCTGAAACGTGGAGCCCACGGAGCTCCTGGCGTCTGGGTGGGCGGCCTCGCTGGGGGCTGTCATCGCGTCGCCTCCTGGGACTTGCACGTGCAGGAGCTCTGTGGCCAAGTGGCACACGCTTAAGTATGTCGTGGTCTCAGCTGGGTTTCTTTCTGGAGTCATCGGATGTTCCCGACAGGGGGATGTTGCCACCAGCCCGCGCAGGGTTGTGCAGCTGCGGGTGTCTGGGGCTCCTTCCTCCATTCAACTCCCTTTCGCACCGGTTGCCCAAACAGTTCCCCTTGGAACTTCCTGCGGGGGCTTGCCTTGCTGGGCTGGATTGGAGCCGTGTCGTTCAGGGCTTAGAGTCGGTCGCCACCTGGGGGGATCTCGCCAATGGCTACCTCGCGTTTTGTGATCAGGCAGAGGCTGAATTGTCATTGCTCCGCGGCCACCCGGAGGTGGAGGCGAAGTTGTACGCTGGAAGGGGTCGTGGGGCCACGGTTGTTCGGCTGTCGGTTTTGCGGCAAACAGGTGGAGTTGATCCCAGGGCCTCCGCTGAAAGGTTTTGCACCATCTTCAGGAGCTTGAGTCGTTGGTCTCTCGTGGCCAGTCGGACTCCGACGCGCGGCATCTGTGCCAGAGGCTTCTCTCGTGGGCTGGTCAGCTTCGTTCTTGTGCCGAGTGGGTCTCTTTTCGGGCGTGGCTGTCCGAGCAGACTCTGGGGCCCGAGCTAGACCTCTCTGATGTGATTCAGCAGCCCACCTCAGCGGTGAGCACTCGAGAGCAGGTTCGCTGCGCAGAGGGCCAAGGACTGGAGGAAGACGGTCGCTCGAGCCGTGCGTCATGGAGGGGGGGGGGGGGGGGGGGCGTGCCCATCGCATCGCCCGCCAGCCGGCCGAGTGGATCCCAGACGCGGCCTCGGAGTGCCAGGACGGAGCGCGCGCTGGGACGGGCGGCCTCCTCAGGGACCTGGAGTCGGGGTGGAAATCTACGTGGGGCTGGAGGTCGTCTGAGGAGGAAGTGTCAAGGATTCAAGCTGTCATCGCGCATATCTAAGGGCTTGACCTCCCCCCGATAAATGAGCCCCCCAGCCCCGATAGGCTACGCAGAGTTCTCAGAGGCTCCAGACGAAGATGAAGGAGCTGATTTCGTTCCCGCTTCAGCTGCGGAAAGAGAGCACTGGGTTTCTTCAGAAGCCCGAAGGGGAGCGTAGACTGATTGGGAGCCCCGCCACGTTCTGCCGCGCCCTTGGGGCTCTTCGACGGGATTGCGCGGTGCAGTGGGGGAGCTCGTTTCCGCGAGATTGGGCGTTTGGCATCAGGGGCAACTCTTGTGAGCAGGCGGCGTGGATGCAGGCGTTCGCGGCTGAGTGGGCCGAGGCCAATCATCAGGCCTCGGCCAGCACCCTTGTGGACCTCCAGAAGGCCTATGAGATGGCCCCCCGCGTTCGGTATCTTCGAAGGGGCCGGGAGCTCCTGTTCACCCTTCGTCGGCTGGCCCTCCTCGTCATCATGCGCTCTGGGACGAGGGCCCTGCAGGTGGGGTCTTCATCTCGCAGGGCACGTTTCGCATCTCCCAGGGCATCGTCGCAGGCTGCGCCTGCGCCGCGACGTTGCTTCGCATGCTCCTCCTGCCCATCCTGGATGAGGTCATCCGTGGGACCGCGCTCGCCGCGTACCTGGCGGTCGACGATTGCACGTTGTCCGGCCCAGGCCGAGGGGGCCGCGTAGTCTAGGGGCACGCTCGAGCTGTGCACCCGACTGGAGCTCGAGGGGCTCAAGGTTTTTCGTTGGAAGTGCCAGCTCACGTCGTCTACAAGGAAAGTCGCCAAAGCTCTGGTTTCCAGGTTGCGTGCGTGGAATTTCCCAGAGGCTGAAGGCGTTAAAAACTTCGGTGTTGATTTTCGCTGAGCAGGCCTACTCGGGCCACTCAAGCGCGTAGGCTGTGCTCCATCAAGCTTAGGGTCCGTCGGTTCCGTTTGCTTCGGTCCGCTCGCAAGGGCCTTGGTCGGATATTCAAGTCTGGAGAAACCGCCGCCGCGTTTTACGGGGCCGGAGTCACGGGCGTCTCCGCCAGAGTCTTCGAGAGTTTCAGGGCCACCTCGGCCTCGGCCATCTTTGCCCCAGCGGCGGGTCGGTCTCGCGCATTGCAGTTTGCTTTGTCGGCAGCCCCCAAAACAGATCCCGTCCATGCGGCTAACAAATTGCCGCTGCAGTTCTGGGGCCGCGCGGTCGTCGAGCACTGGTTTTCGGCTGCTTTCATGGCTCGGACCTTTGACAAAGTTTGCGGAGCTTTCTCCGACAAAGTCATGGGACCCTGTTCGGCCGTCTTGGCCACTCTGTCGCGCCCAGGCTGGAAAGGCACTGGGTGGGGTCGGCGGGGGGCGCGGTGATTCAGCTGCAGAGTGTTTGGCCTGCCACGCGAGGTAAGCTCGTGGGCGTGGGTGCTGAGCGCGTGCGCATGGAGGGGCTTGCGGGGTCGACGGGGCTCGAACCCCTGCTCGGACCTCCCATGCTCGAGCCGGCGAGGCGCGGCCAGGCCGAGCTGTTTCGAGAAGGTTTTAAAGAAGGAGCCGCCTGCCTGGCCGCGCACGTCGCAGGAGGACCGTGGACGCAGCATCGCCTGTTTCACGCGCGCGCAGCCGATCCCGCGACTTGCATGGTCTGTGGCCAGGAGGCGGGCGACACCCCGCATATGCTTCTTCGCTGTGATTTTCCCCACAGGGTTCGGGGCAGCTTCGGTCTCGACGCAGTGCCCCAGGCGGGGGCCGCCTGCGCCGAGGATGATGCTCTGCTGTCCCGATGCCTACTTGATTCCAAGCTTCGCTTGCAGCCGCCCCCCGATCAGTCGGGCCTGACTTTCTCGGACGGGCCGCTGGCGGGAGGAGTGTTCACTGGCACTGTTGCCATTGACGGGGGCATCCTCGACCCCGGTCTTCCGCTTTGTTCGAGGGGAGGCTGGGCGGTTGTCTCGGTCGATCAGCACGGGATGTCGCAGGGCGCCTGCTTCGGGCCTCTCCCCGCTGCCCTGCAGGAGACTGGCCTCGCTGAGCTCTGGGCTCTCTTTCAGTGCCTGTCTTTCGCGGCCGTGCCGATCGCGATCGCGACCGACTGCCATGCGATCGTCGACGGGGCTGCGGCTGGCAAGGCTCGTTATTTGCGCCCCAGCCGGCCCCATTCTGAAGTCTGGGATCGTATTTGGTTTAAGTTGGAGGGCCTGGGGGCCGACGGCGCTTCGGTTCGCTGGGCTCCGTCTCGCAAAAGCTGGCCAGATGCCCAGCGACGGGGCGTGCCCTGGCCCTTGTTTCGCGGCAGTGTTCTGGCGGATGAGTTCGCGAAGCGAGGGGCCAAAGCGCATCCCAGGGGCGAAGACTGGGCCCGCAGGCGCGCGTTGGCCTGGTGGGCTAGCCATCGCGTAGCGTACTACACTGGCCGTATCCTGCACCACTTTGCGCTCTCGGATGTTCCTGATGTGGTCCGTCCTAGGGTGGTCAGAGTCCGCTTGGCCCGCTTCGATATGATTTCGGACCCTCTGGGCCACCAAGTCAAGCTTGTTCGCGGTCGCTGGGCGTGCGTTTCCTGCGGTCGATCGGCCTTGTATCGCTGCAAGGTCGTCGCTCGGCCTTGCCCAGGGGTCGCGGTGGGCGGAGGGGCCCACGGAAGGAGTGATTTGGCGCTCGCGATGCGGTGCGCATGGAACCCAGCAGGTGCTCAAGATCGGCAGGCCTTGTGTCCCTCCCACGGACTGGGGCCGCCGCTGTTCGAAACCGTTGCGAAAGGGGGCAAAGGCCCTTCCTCGGGATCCCTCCGCCCTCGCCCCTTTCCTGTCGCCCCTCCGCGGGAGCCTCGGGAGCAGGGTTGGGTGGAGGGCCTCCGCTCGGTCCTCTTTGAGGTCGAGGACCCCGAGGAGTTTTATCGTGCGCTGGGGGTGGGCGCTCCTCCTGCGACCCCTCGTCCTCTCGGGCCTGCCCCGCCAGAGGCGGG
>CAUYUJ010012447.1:799320-801820 GCA_963575745.1 Prorocentrum cordatum | reverse complement strand
GGCCTCCCAGATGGGGTCCAGGTAGATGGTGTCGGAGGATCGCGCCACATCTCCTATGCATCGGCGATACGGCTCGATGTGGAGCCCGATTCTATCCACGCCGACGTCGCCGATGCATCGCTGATGCATCGCCGATGCATCGGCGACGCATTGGCGATGCGGCGCGTTCCTTCGACCCCATGTATTCGAACCCCATCTACGGGGCCTCTGGTGGAGGAGGGCAGCCTCGGATATAGCCAGGATCGACGATGGTCGGACTGAGGTATAAGAGCGATGTCGGTTCGTGGAGGGCTCCCTCATGTTCTTTCTGATTATTAGAAGGTCTGGTGCACCCTGGGGAGGGTACCCTAGGATGTTCTGTTTGTTTTGGCCGACGGAGGACCTCATGTTCTTGAGAAGTGTTTGTCTGGCCGAGGTCCGACTGTATGAGTGACCCTTCGCCGGAGTGGCCTCTGGTGCGGGCCCTCCTCGATCGTTGAGCGAGATGCGATAGCTCAGCGGCTGGCGGCGCGCTCGGTTTGGGCCATACCGCGATCCCCACCCCTGAAGCCGCGCACCAAAGGTCACTCGTGTCTACTTGAGGCGTTCTGAAAAGGGCCTTACCTTCGAGGATCGCAGGGGTTGTCATCTCTCCCTCGGCGGAAGGGCAGCGAAAGCTCGGCGGAAGTAAAACGATGCCGCCTCCGCCTGCGGAAGCCAGCGGATGGCTGGCGGAAGGCGCCGGAAGTAAAAGATGCGCCCCCAAGGTGGAATAGTGTTTGGGTTCAGGGTTGCCGGAAGCCGCCACACAGGGTCACCTTTGCGTGTAGCCGACAGGGCCCCGGTGAAGGCCGGCGGCTGCAGAGCGCATAGTTAAGCCATGGTGTGGTCTGAGATCTGCGTCGCTGGGGCTGGGGGGGCGCCACGGTGCCCTCGGACTCGTCTGGGCGCGGCGGAGAGCTCTGTCGGGGTCCTCGCCCGCCCCTGAGCGTGCGGGGTGGAGGAAGGCTGTCAGAGGATTGATGAATCGGGCGTTGAGAGAGCGCCTGCCCAGACAAGTCGATTGAGGCATTCTGCACAGGTCGTTCGACATTGGCATTCGCAGTGTGCTGTTGCGTCCCCCGTCGGTTTTACGCTAGTCGGCGTGTGTGTGTGTGTGTGTGTGTGTGTGTGTGTGTGCGTGCGTGTGTGTGTGTGTGTGTGTGTGTGTGTGTGTGTGTGCTCGACTCCATTCGGTTGTTCTGGACGTCGATTAGCTACCCAGCCCGGGTCCGCACAGAATGCGGTGCCGTGTGCGTGAGGAGTGCTTTTGGTAAGTTTCGTTAAAGGGTGTTTTGCTAAAGGGGGTTCTGTCCACCCTCGAGAGAAGAGGCAGAGTCGCCGATATCTTAGGCCACCCAGATGGGGTCCGACTCGGGGTCGGCAGTTCGCGCCTCAAAGCCGATGCGTCGGCGATGCGGCTCGATGTGGAGCCCGATTTTCTCTACGCCGTCATCGCCATTTCTCCAGTCGGAGGAGGAGCACATGTAGAGGAACCGATATGGCGCGCTCCAAACAGGGCCTCGCATTCGAGGGCCGCAAGAGTTGGCATCTCCTCCCCGGAGGAAGGCGGCGGAAGGCCCGTGGAAGGCGGCGCAATCAGAACGGGGCAGCCCTCGCCGGCGGAGAAGCTCGGCGGAAGCCGGCGGGAATGATATTTTGTCCTCCAAGAGATGTCAATGTTTTGCGTTCGGACTCTCCGGAACCCGCCATATACTGCTAAGCTTCCGTCGTCGGCACGGCTGGGTTCTCCTCGGAATTCTTGTCAGGACGCAGCCCTACAGCCAAGACGCTGAAAGAAGGAACAGTTTGGATTCGGAAGGGGCTCGATGTTCCTTACGTCCTTCCGTGGTGGTTCCTCTAGCCCTTCTCGTGCACCCAGGCTTTTTGAAGCCACAGAGGGGCTTCGTTCCGTATTTAGCGTTCCTTGTTTCAGCAGCCCGATGGTAGAGAAGGTCCCAGGAGCAGCGGTATCAGCATCTCTCTGTTCCCCTTGGCAGGGCCCATTTCGATCCGAATCGGTCAAGTTCGATATCCATTTCGGGCGGCCCCGTCCGATTCGATTCTGGTACTCAGGCGATCAAATGCGTCCCGATGCTAGTGTGCATCCTGGCACGGCCGATCTGGTTCGATTTCGACCCCGTGCCGATGCAGCCCGATCCGACGCACGTCCGCTTGATTGATCCTGAAAAGAGGCCGACCCAGAGAGGGGACATCGGGAAAGGGGCAGGGGTAGAACATTTGCTGCGTGCAGCTCGGTTTCAGCTCTGCGACCAGGGCCTTCTCGTCTGTGCTACTTGAGCCTCCAAGCGCCAGGGGGCGCTGGGAAGACCATCCACATGAGCTGCATCGCTCCCCCCCGCTTTACTATCGACGGCGAGCGAGGGGGGGGACTGAAACGGAAAAGGCCTTCTCAGAAGGCGGCGGGATTTCGCAGCAGCCCTCGCGTCTTCCGAGAAGTTTCTTCTGTGTCGTCGGGGAG
>CAUYUJ010012447.1:754320-794320 GCA_963575745.1 Prorocentrum cordatum | reverse complement strand
CTCCTAACTTAGGTCCCCTCCCAAAGGGTTAGGGGCCTTTTTTTGGTTGATCACCTCTCTTTCTATATCTTCTCGCAGGCGACGATCGGGACGAATCGCCCAGGGTCGGGCATTACGCGCATTTGTCGGGGAGCGTCGCCGGAGACATGAACCATCGGCGTTCCTGGATACATAGATCGTCTGCCCGTGAGGTATTCGCCCCTACCGTCGCGTCTTAAGGTGTCTCTTTTCTGCTTCTCTCTCTCTCTCTCTTTGTGTGCGTGTGTTCTGCACACCTCCAAGTCAGGAAAAGGATCAGCATGCGGGATGATGACGATGACGATGAATGATGATGAATGGTGATGATGATGCTGATGATGATGATGATGCTGATGCTGATGCTGATGCTGATGCTGATGCTGATGCTGATGATGATGATGATAATGATGATGGTGATGATGATGATGAGGAGGAGGAGGAGAAGGAGGAGGAGGGGGAGGACGAGGAACAGGGGCAAGGATCTGACAAGCGTCCCTAGCAAGAGTAGCTCGGTGTATGGTGTCGTAAGAGGGGCGAGGATGGACGACCGAGTTTGTCGGATGTCTCCAGTTTTTTGGGGGCCCTCGGTGAGCAGGAGCGGGGGGCAAGGGAGGGGACGGGATCGGGAAGGAGGCGTGTGCGGTCGTGCTTGCTGGCTCAACATATACAGATAAGGCCCGCGCCTTCTAAGGAGCAGGTCTCCTTCTAAGAAGCCTTCCTCCCTCCCTGCTCTTGGCCGAGCAGGGGAGGGGGCGGGATGGGGAAGGAAGGGGGCGCGGTCGTGCTCGGCAGCCCCGAAGCTCGACTCTACAGCCCCTCCCCGATTCCCCGGACCCCGCCGCAGGCGACACCCCGCAGCCAGGGCGTGCTGCCTGCTCCTAGTGCTTCCTTCTCCTCCCCCTTCGGTAAAGAAGTTGTCGCACTGAACTGGGGTGCCTTCGGATACCGAACGTTGCCGCTCCGTGCTGGGCTGCCTTTCGACACCGAAAGCCGCCGCACTGGGCTGAGCTGCCTTTCGATCCATTCGTTTACTGTTCTCCTTGTCCTCCTCCTACCTCCTCCTGCTCCTCCTCCCGCATTCTCCTCCTCTTCCTTCCTCTATTCCCGCTTATTCAGATTTGCTGTGTGGTCGTTGACATGGGTTCCTGAGTCGACCCCCCCTCATAATCCGTCCATTCCTCCTCCTCCTCCTCCTCCTCCCTTCACCCTCCCCACCTCTGACCCCTCCCTCATCCTGCCCCATCCTCCCCACTCTAGCTCTTCCCACTATTTCGTCCCCACCCTCCTCCTCCCCAGAACTCGCTTTGCGCGGTCATGGAGATGTGCCGGACGAGTCGAACACCCTCCCCCTTATGACATTATCCCCTTTCTGATCCTCCTCCTCGCGCCCCTCCTCCCCCCCACATTTCGTACTCTTCGCGCCTCCTCCTCCTCCTCCTCCTCCTCCTCCTCCTCCTCCTCCTCCTGGGACGCACCTCAGAGGGTACGTGCGCTCCTCCTCCTCCTCCCCGAGGCTGAAACCTGAGTAACGCACGCCGCGGACGGAGACCGAAGTGTCTTGGACGGCGCCAGACCTCGTCCATCCGTCAACTCGTTGTGACTCTGGGGCCCTTCAGGGTCAACGTTTGGGGGGATCGCCAAGGGGGGGCGGAGGCGCATCGACCCCCAATCGCCCATTCGTCGCCGATGCGGGCCTGGGAGCCCGCCCCGCCCAGGGCCATGCGGATTCGCTGTCGGGGGCCAGTCGCCAATCTATCTGCGATGCATCGCCGATTCCAGCTCGATATTTCCCTTCGTGAGCTGGTCCCCTGGCGGTTTTCGGGTCATCACTTGGGCGTTCGGCGGCCGTTCGGGAGGATCCGCAAACCCTTGGCACGCGCTCGGCGAGGCGCAGCCGCTTGAAAGCATCCCCGAGGCTGGAATGGCATCCAGAACCGTCGAACACTTCGAGAACCTCCATCCCGAACCTCGAAAATCCGGTCTCCCCCGAACGTTTTCCTTCGTACAGCTCGATGTTGCCCCTCCCGAGCTGGTGCCCCCACCCCTGATCGTTGCCCCTCAGCCCTGCTTCAGGGGAGGAAAAACCACCCGGACCGGACAATGGGCGTTTATTCAACGGCCCTGGGCGTTTACTAAACAGCTCTGCCCTGTTCGATTCCTTCTTTGGGCGCGTTTACTAAACGGCTTCGCGTGTCGGGGTGCTCCTATGGGGGTGGATTGTCAGCCCTGCCTCGCACTGGCGGCGGGCTCTGGTGCCCGCGGCGCAGAGGACGTGCACGCCTCCGCCTACACGTCGCCGTTCTCGCACCAGGCGGCCTGTCCCCGCGGGGCAGTAGACGAGAGCGGCATGGCCTCTCTCCACCAGCCCTCCCTCCGTCCACAGTGACAACATCATCATCATCATCATCATCATCATCATCATCATCATCATCAGCATCATCATCATCAACAACATCATCATCATCATCATCTTCATCATCGTCATCGTCATCATCATCATCATCATCATCATCATCATCATCATCATCATCATCATCATCATCATCATCATCATCATCATCATCATCATCCGTAGCCATTTTGGCTCAAGAACCTTGGCTGCTGCCGACGGGGAGGCTCTGGCTTCTTGGGCGCAACGCCCCATTCTCACTCACGATCCTTGTCGGAGACCAGCCCTGGTCGCGGCAGGCCCTTCGTCTTATAGCTCGACAGTTGCTCTGTCTTTCTCCTGCTGCGATGCCTGTCTCTCTGGAGGGTATCGAGGCCCTTCTGAAAGAACAGGGGACAGCAGCTAGGCAGCAGGCCACGGAGACCAAGGAGATGCTCGACAAGCTGACGACTGCTGCCGCGGAGGCCCAGACCTCCACAAACCAGCTCGCGCTGCGTATGTCCGCGGCGCAGGCCGAGACCGACGAGAGGTTCGCGAAGCTGGAGGAGCAGATCCGAGTGCTTCAGGACTCGCGTGACCTTCAGGACGGTGAGGGCGAACTGTACGGCGATTCGATGGCTGTGGTGGGCCCTCGGCCCCCGCGCGGTGTGTCACTCAAGATCGACGCCATCGAGAAGAAGCTTGCTGAGCTGGCAGCGGCTCAGTCGGCTGCCGCTTCTGTTGCCGCGTCTACGGCAGCTTCGGTGAGGTCTTTCGGCAGCACTCCAGACCGTAAGCGCGCTCGCACGCTCGGAGGCAACGTGATCAATCTCGTGGATGAAGGTGAGGCTCCGGACCGTACCGAGATGTGGGTTCGGGGTTTTCCACGGAAATTCCTGAAGACCAAGTTGGACGAGCATTTCGTAACGATGAGGAATTCTCCTCCTGCCACTTATCGTGAGCGGTGTCAGGCGTGGACTCGTAACATGCAGACGGCCTATGTTGTGAAGTTCGAGCCGGAGCAGGGCGCGAACAGTTTCTGCGACCAGTTTCGCGCGTCGCCCCCCACGTGGCGTGACGCGAGGTCTGGCAACATACATCAGATCCGTGTTGGTCGTGATCTACCAATTGAGGTGAGGAAGAGGAGCGTTGCGATGAGTAAGTGCTGGACCATCTGCAAGGACATGCTGCAAAGACAGAACCAGGGGAAACCAGAGATGAAGTTGGGGTGCAATCCGCTCCAGGGCGTGTGCTACCTGATCTATCAGGATGAGCCGTACGAGTTGGTCGAGTGCGTCGACCCCTTGGACGGCACGTTCACCTTCGAGCCGCATTTCTCCACACTCCAGGAGATCGGGATCGCGAAGGAAATGGCCGACGGCATGCCTGGACTGGTTCAGGGTCTATCCGGCCAGTCATCCTGATGGTGTCCATGGCAGGACGGTTGCTCGATGGGGATGAACACGAATTCGCGCATTAGTTCGATTAGCCTACGCTCGATGGGTGACGATAATCGTGGTCGTGTTTCTGATATTCCCGAGCCTGATCTGCTTCCACCTCTGAAGCGACGGCGGCTGCTTGGCAGACGAAAGCGACGGAGTGTTTCCCCTTCCTCCTCTTCCTCCTCCTCCCCCCCCCTCCTGTGCGTTTCAGGTCAGAATGCCAGCGGCCCTTTTTTTCGCGAGCGTGTAATCTAGTTTCTTGGAAGTCAGGTACCTTTTTTGGAGCAGCGTCTGGTTCCGAGTCTCGACAGAGGCGTACCCTGGGAAAGGCCTGTGGTTTGTACCGTAACCATGATCTTGTATTCTGGCAAGAAACTCACGGTTCCAAATTTGACTTGTCGAGTCTCGAGCGTGACTTTCCCGACTTTGTGCACTTCGGCTCTTTCCTCCTCTCGCATGCTGGCGGTGTAGCCGCATCCATTCGCAAGACGTTGGCTGCTCAGTTTGAAGGTGCTCCTTGGCCGCTCGTGATCGACCCAGGCTGGGTGCACTCGCTCACTCTTCACGGCCCAGCTGGCCGCCTCCAATTAATCAATGTCCACGTCGAGCCGCAGCGGAAACACAGTTTGAAGATGGAGCTTCTCCAGAAAATCCGTCGGCACACCCTGGGGCTCAACTCGGCTTCGGTTTTCCTGGGCGGTGATTGGAACTTCCTGGAATCTGGAGATCAGCGCTTTTCCATGGTTCCGGATGAAGCTCCAAGGATATCCGCGGCGTCTAGACCATGCGACTTCTTCGATCGTTGTTTTATATATAATTTGCGGAAGTTGAGCAGGGTGATCCTACTCATGGGTGCGTAGCCCACGAAGCTGTTGTTAGCATTGATCGTCTTGATAGGTGGTACTCGAACCTCCCCAGTTCGGTTCTTCTGGAACTTTCCCCCTCGGAGCTTCGTGATTGGACAAGCCCGCGATCGTCGTGGACCGTCTGACCATGTCCCTGTCGTCCTTCAGCACCCCCCCTAACAAATCTACCCTTCGCAAGTTGCGTAAGTGGGTCTCGCAGCATCTGGAATTCGAGGAACTTTAGAGTGAGGTTGCTTTGGAGGCCGGCCTTTTCTGAGGACCCTCGAGCGTATCTTGGAGATCAGGGAGTGCATGCGTGCGCTGAAAGATCGGCTTCTTGAGAGGCTCTTCCGAAGAGGTCCCGTCGCTGACAGGCAGAAGGCTGCTATTTGTTTGAAGCTTATGCGGGCCACTCAGAACAATAATCGTGCTCTAGTCAGGAGGTGTCTGCAGTCTCTGCCAATGCTGGCGCAGTACTACGATGCCGAGGGCGAGTGCAACTCGGATTCTGCGGCGTTTCACAAGTATTTCCAGGGCGTGCGCGGTGTCATTTTGCACGCTGAGATCAGCGACTTCTTTGCCGAGAACCCCAGCGCCTCCCATTCTGATCCTCGCCCCTCACAGCTCCATGAGCTACTCGGGCTATGGTCGCCCAAACGTCTTCGTCTCACCCTGTGTCATGTGCCCGATCCCGGGGGCGGAGATTCTGGGCCCCTGGCTAAGAGCGCCTGCAACCTGGCCAAACACTGGGGGGGGGGGGGGTCCACGCCAAGCGGGCTCGTGGGCCCATGTATGATGAGGTTAAGCATTGGCTCTTCCAGGAAGTTCAGTAGATCTCGCCTGGCATCCAGCGGGGGCTGATGCATCGCGAGTTTGTAGGTATCCTTGCTGCCAAGAAGGAATCCACCCCAGGACCCGACGGCATTTCATATGCAGCGTGGAAGGCGGGCGGCGAGTTGTGTCACGAGTGCCTGTTCTCCCTCTACTCCTACTCATTGGATTGTAAATATATGGAGGATGTTTTAACAACGCGTGCGCTGTTCTCATTCCCTAGGAAGACGGAGGCCTTGGGGCGGGGAGGCTTCTCTGGAAATGTCGCGCTGCCGATGCCACTCGCCCTGTTTCCCTTTCCATTTGCGACGACAAGCTGCTCGCTGCTGCCCTCGCCGACCCGCTCGCCGTGCAAGCTCAATATTCGGTTTCTGCTGTTCAGAAATGGGTTGTGCAGAAGCGCAATGAGCTCGATCGCATTCTCGAGATGGAGTCACAGCTAATAGATTCCTTCTCCTTCCAAGACTGTCAGCGGGCAGGACTTTGCCTGCCGGACATTGCCGCTGCGTTCCCATCGCTCGATCGCGACTGGAAATCAGACTGTTTGTCGGAGCTAGGCGTGCCGAGGTACTTCCTGCATGCCATCAGCGAATTGTATAAGAATGTGGCCACAGAGGTCGCCCTCCGCGGGCAGCTTTTTGATGGCTTCCGTATTCTCCCTGGGGTGAAACAAGGCTGTCCGTTGAGCGGGGTGATTTTCGCTGTATGTTTCGACCCTCTGGTCCGTCATCTGGCAAAGGCCCTGCGACCACATCCATGTAGGCCGTTCGCGTTCGCCGACGACTTAGGCGTGCTCTCTAACGACCTGCCGGTGCCAGTCCCGTTGGTAGTCCGCCTCATGATGGAGGCGGCCTGGGCTACAGGTCTTTTTCGTAAATCCGCAGAAATGCATCATCGTTTCCCAGCCGGCCTGAACAAGGCTGAGATCATGCGCGTGTTCCAGGGAGTCGGGCTGAACGTTTCGCGGTTCCAGGTCGGTTCCTCCGCCAGGTATTCGGGTATGTTTCTAGGGCCTGGCGGGCCCGAGCGCAGCTGGACTGGCCCCGTTCGGCTGCCTCGCAATCGGCTTCAGCATAGTCGTGGTTTAGCCCTGGGTCATACTCAGAATATTCGTGCCTGCGACACGTTCGGGTTTCCTCTGCTCAGCTTTCCTGCGCAGTTTCTCCCCGCGCCTGCTGCTGTTCTTCGTGCTGAGCGTGAGGCTCATCAGTTTCTCACGGCAGGCCCGCGGTGGGCCGTGCCCGCGTTCGTGCTGGCACACGCCGACGAGATCGGCTTGTCTGTCCAATTCCGCTCCGTCACTTTGGAAAAGCAAGCAGCTATGTACCGGGTGTGTCTTCGGTCCGAGGCTTTCCCACGAGCATGCGATCGATGGCGCGAGCTCCGAGAAGTTGAAGTTGACCGTCTTGCTGTCCCTCGTAGGGCCGATTGGGTTCATGAGTCCATCACGGGCCCCCCCTGCAGTTTGTTCGAACGCTTAGGCCATTCCTCAGATCCCCTCGGGCCCCGACTTGACCCTGCTCCAGAAGCAGATCCACAAGATGCTTCAGGTGCGAGACTCCCTGAGTAGGCCCCCAGTTTCAGTTGCTGTTATCCCTCGGCTTAGGAAGTTTTGGGCCGGCATACAGGATTGGCATTACGACCGAGCTCTCCAGTATTTAATAACTGCTGGGAATATTGCTCCTTTCTTGTGTGCCGTTTATCTTAGATCTATCTGCAACGGGTGGTGCACTTCCGCCCGTTCTAATGAGGGGTGCCAGGTGTGCCGTTTTGGATGCAAAGCGATGGGGAGCGATCATGCCCTGCATTATTTATTGTGCCCGCTGCTGCTCGCTCAGCTGCCCCGTCTCCTTCCTAGTCTTCCCGGAGATTTTTTGCGCGTGGTCGCCCGAAGATAGACTGCTGCTCTGCCTTGGGCCTTCCCTGGAGGGTGTCGCTCTCGGGTCTGCCCTGCTTGCGCATGACCTTGCAATTTCGGCGTTCATGTTCCTCCGAGCCCACGAGGGATGGGGACAAGAGGCTCTCTCGACCCTTCTCGCTGCGAGGGCTCGCGCCATCTTGAAGAAGAGGTGGGCGGTGCGTGCTCTTTTAAACCGACCAGACCACTGAGGAACGAGTGGGTCAACACCATCACAGCATCATCAACATACTCATCAACACCATCATCAACATCATCACTAGCATAGCATCATCAACATCACACCATCAGGGCCCCTGAATACTACATATCTGAATTCCCTGTATTCCCCGATGCGTGTGATGATCAGCATCCATGGATGCGATCGTGTGTATATTAATGTTAAGTCGGTCCTGTCCCCCTACAGGGGGAATATTTAACAATAGTCAACACTTAGTCTGGGCACTTTATATATATATATATATATATATATATATATTCAGATATTCCTCTTCTATATTTTTATAAACCCGGGCGGGGGGAAAACCCGTCCCCCCCCCAAAAAAAAACGGACTCCCGGGACCTGTGGCTTTGGGGCCTTCCGAACGGGCCTCGAAGCGGCCACCGGGCCCCGCAAGGCGTTTTACCAAGCCTTCCCAGCACACTTAGGGCGATCAGGGGGTCATCGGAGACGTCCCAAAGACCCGCAAGACAGCACAAGAGCGCTCCAAGAGTTACTGACGTGACTTCAAGATGGCCCAAGAGGCCTCCAGGACGACCCCAAAGAGGCCTCCAAGAGCACTCCCAAGAAGGCCCCCCGAGGCAAAAATCATTGATTTTCTTTGGGTTTTTGGTGAATTTGGGGGTTCTTCTCTTTTCGGTTTCCCGACGCTCCAAGACGGCGGTCTTCTGGGCGTCCGAAGCCGCCTGGGAGGCTCCCAAATCGCCCCACAACCATCCGAAAGGGCTTCCAGACAGTCCAAGAGAACCCCAAAACGGCACAACACGGGTCCAAGATGGCGCTCAGAGAGCCCCATGGCGGCCCAAGATGGCCCAAAGACACCCTCCGAAGAATTCCAAATCGTGATTCGGTCGTTCAGGGAGACGGCGGTTGGAGGCAGGGTGGCCCGAGGAAGCCCCCGGAGGCCCCCAGAATTCGCCCGGGAGGCCTCCAGAAGGCCTTAAGAAAGCCCGAAACAACTTGTGTGAGGCCCCTAGAGGCTCTCCAAGGAGGAGCCTCCGCAAAAAAAAGCTGAGGAGGATGGGAAGAATGCGCAGGGTATGGCGAAAATAAGGAACAATAAGCATGGAGGAAGGATAACGAATAACATCATTATAGCGGCGATGCCGGAAAAGGCAAACAGGAGTTATCGCTAAATTGTCGGTTTGACTTTCCTGCCATTCCGCCTGCATACCAAACTTCAAGGACCAAGGTGCATGGCGCGAAGCGCCACGGCAGTCTTGTATATATATATATATATATATATATATATATACATATGTATATATATATATACATATATGTTTTTGGATACTTTTGGGTACCTTCCATTTTGTCGTTCAAGACCCGCCTGTAGGGGCACACGCCCGACCGAATACTACATATCTGAACCCCCTGGAATCACAGATGCGCATGATGATCAGTATCCATGGATGTGATCCTGCTTATTTTGGTGTTGACAGAGGTATGAAACAGGGGCGTTCGATCTCGGGGATCATATTTTGTCTATGTGTCAACCCTATCCTGGTTCGTATTCGGTGGCGGTGTTCTGGACTACGGCTCCTGGCTCCTGGCTCCGTCCACAGTTTCACCATCTGAACACTACTCTCCTGTCTCCCCGAGTGGCGTCCGGGGAATGTCCGGCCCCCCTCCGCGCACTGGTTTTTTACACGCAGGATTCCTGGGTGTTGGGTTCTCGCTTCAGTTTTTTTTCCAAATGCTTCCCTCGCTGAAGCGCTGACTTCATTTTCGGGCTACCGCTCGTTCCGAGTCGTGCTCCCGGTGCAGCGCTGGCCTCATTTCCGCGCTTCCGCTCGTTCCGAATCGTGCTCCCGCTGCCGCGCTGGCGTCATTATTTCGAGTTCCATGCCCAGGCATGTTTGTCTGTCCTTCCAGATCGGCCCCAAAATATAAAAAGTGCCCCCCCGAAGAAACCATTGGAAGTGATTACACATTCGGTGTCGAATCGTTGATTTTTGGGCCCCTGGTAGCCCCTTCCCACTTTGGGGCGTCGCCACGCCATGCAAAGTCAGGCTACGCTTCCTCATTTCCGCGCTTCGGCGCTGAGCATTTTTTTCTAAATGCTGCTCTCGCTGAAGCGCTGGCTTCATTTTCGGGCTACCACTCGTTCCGAGTCGTGCTCCCGCTGCAGCGTTGGCCTCATTTCCGCGCTTCCGCTCGTTCCGAATCGTGCTCCTACTGCAGCGTTGGCGTCATTACTTCGAGTGTCATGCCTGGGCATGGTTTTCTGTCCTTCCAAATTGGCACCAAAATCTAGAAAGTAGCCTCACGAAGAAACCATTGGAAGTTATGACCCCCAACAATGAAATGCAGGAAAAACAAACTGCAACGCAGGGCTTCGCAAACCCGGGTCAGCCAATATGCGTGGCCGCCTAGCGGCCACGAGCGGCTCGCTAACCCGGGTCAGCCAGAGGGGGTCTTCGCAGGATCTTGCAGGATCCAGTGCCCTGGCTGACCCCCGTTTGCATTGACCCCCGTCTCTTAAGCTCCGAAATGTCAGGGCCAAGCCTCATTAAACTGAGTTGCGCTGGTCATGTACAGCATTTTCGCACGCGCCGTCGCAGCTAGGTGGCACGGGCACGCCGTTGCGACACGGGCGCGCCGTTACGAAGCGGGCGCGCCGTTACGACATGGCGTCGTTATGAGATTGTCAAGCAGTCACGTTGGGAGCAAATTTGTCATTCAACCTTGTGAGTCAACAACCTTAGAAAAGCGTGAAGTTGTTTCATTCGGCATTACGATGGCACGGGCAGCAAGACAATCAGCATCGTCATCTTCATCACTCGTCACAATATCGTATCCTTTGCTCCTCCTCCTCCAGAATCCTCAATACCAGACTCTTTCTTTATGCTCCTCCCCGACCCCCCACATGGATTTGCACACGCACACCAATTTCGAGCCAAGGGGGGAACCGCATTGAAATTACATGAGATAGTTCAAGTATCTTGACTACTGGCTATTCGGAAAGCTGCCATCAAAATCCAGCTGCCCGCTGCAAATCATGCCACATGAGAAGTCAGGAGGAGTGGGAGGAGTAGTGAGGAATGAGTAGAGAGAGAGAGAGCGTGTCGCTCGGCAGGTGCCGATGTTCCACATGAAGACGGACGGCAGAGAGTCCGTCGCGGAGGAGGTCTACTCCTCCTCCTTCTCCTTCCCCTCCTCTCTCCTCTCCCCAATCCACACCCCATCCTCCTCCTCCCCGTCATTTTTTCTCAGCGTCCTCCTCCCGCGATTGGGCCAGGATGATGGGTGGATCGGTGGGTGGATGTGAGTGGATGGGGTTGGATGGGTTCGTCTTGCGCGGGATCGGATCGTCCCCATCATCGCTCCTGTTCCTTCCCGTTCTCTTTCTCCGACCCGCCATCCTCCCCCCTCGGCCGCGTCCCCTCTCCTCCGAGGTCGCACTCTTGCTTGCGACGTGGCTGCCTGGCGATCTCCGCCCGTGATGTCTCGGCCCCCACATCACCCTCCACAACAGACAGCTCCGGTGAAGGTGCAGAGAGTGAACACGGAGGTGACCCGCAAAGGGGGACGGGGAGCCCCCAGACGCCATTCCTGGACGGCCGCGACCCCCTTTGTGACAAGCACAAGCGGGTGCACATGGCCGTGCGCTCGCCTCAGTGCGCTGGCCAAACTGTTGTACCGCTGGGCCATCCTGCTAAAAAAACATGCTGAGGTGTACATGGCCGTGCTCTCACACCTGTCTCGGCTGCTCTAACCCCTGCTTGTTCAAATCAGGCGAGTCTTTTCCCTTGACGGCTGCGGCCACAAAATGCGAAGTGTGAAGCAACGCTTAAAATAGTGATGCACGTGCAAGAGAGAACAAACGCGAACAAAACGTACCCACCCTCTGACGCGCAGGGATTCTCATCAAGCATTGCGTCCAATGGGCGGGCTTCACATCGTGAGTCGGTCAGTGGACGGCCCTCGGGCCAGCAGAAGGCCCCCAGAGGCCGGAGGCGCCAAGAATTAGCCGTCGCGCGTATGTTTGCGACGCCCGGACACGAGGGCATCTCCTCGGGTCGGGAGCCTTGAGACGGTGGTCCATGCATACGGGGGTCGGCCAGAGCGCTGGTGATTCTGGCGGGAACCTGCAAAGCCCGGGGTGCATTGACCCGGGCTGGCGCGCAGGATCCTGCAGGATCCTCCAGGATTCGGCCTCGCGCAGAGGGAGGTATAGGGGGAGGGGGAAAAGGCTTCTTAAAAGCACCCCGCTCCTTAGAAGGCGAAGGCGGGGGCTCCTCAGAAGGCGAAGGCGAAGACTGGCGCCTTCCAAGAAGCAGCTTCCCTCTATGAATCCTTCCCCCCTCTCCCTACTCCCTTGTGCGTGACGCCAACGGATCTTGCAGGACCCTGCGCAGCCTGACTGACCCGGGTTTGTTTTGACCTGGGTCAGTTGGGGGGCGCGTGCATGGGGGGTGCGATGAATGGAGGGGGGGCAGCGGCGGCGGCCGAAAAGGGGCCCCTGAAGGACGGTCCCAGAAGGTGCCTTTAGGGCCCGAGAAGGGCACCTCTCCTCCCCCCCAACGATCGCCCCCCACAAATTCGCGCCCAGGTCCGTGCCTCCCCGATAGGGGCCGAGGGGCGACCCCGGCACTCAGCCACTCGCAGAGGGGGGTGGGGGGAGGGGGGAGGGCTTCTTACACACCCCTGCTTCTTAGAAGGCGCGGGCCTGATCTAGAAAGGCCAGCGCCTTCTAAGAAGCAGCCTCTTTCTAAGAAGCCCCCCCCCTCCCTCCCTCCCTCCCCCTGTGTGCGCGCCGCCAGGGCACGGCGCGAGCAGAGGACCCCGCGGCCACCCATGGCCTCCTCCGCCCGCCGCGGGCCCTCCGTCGGCGGGGGCCCCCCGCGAGAGGCCTCCCGCGGCCTCGAGTGGGATCTCGCGCGCGGCGCGGGTGGGGGGGGCCCACCTGAAGAGAGGACGCCCCCCGCAGGGACTTCAGCCGGGCCTGTCCCCCGACAGGCCTCTTTTGAACGACAAATCTTGAATACTCGAAAAAGTACGCCAAACACATACCAAGACAGTTCAAAAACATCGTCTCCTGGCTGCTGTTGGACTATTTTTGAATTTTCCTCCTCTAGAGGGACGTGCCCGACTTAAGCATGGACCTGGGAATGAGGGGGGACGGGGGGAGAGGAGGGATTCGGACGGGCTGGGACGAGGACATATCCGTTCCAGAGAATTCCGGAATGCTCTCAGAGCGTTCCAGAACGCTCCGAGAAGGCCGCGGCGCCAGAGGCATCCTCCATAGCCGCCGGATCTCAGAGATTCTCGATTCATCCTCGCCCGATTTTATGCTCGTCGTGGGTTCGTCTCAGGGATGAGGGATCGAGGGTCGCGGCTCGATGATGGAGCACCGAGGGTGGAAGATTGATGGTCGAAGACCTTTTTGGGGGGCGCTTGGGGGGCCTGTGGATGGCTTCTCGCCCCACGGCTGGATGCGCTGTGAAGTTCTAGCCAGGCCGCAACCCAGGATAGGTCCAAGCGTTGATTTTTCCCGCGATGTCAAACCCTTGGTGGGCCCCGGAAACGGCAGGGCAGTTTTTTCGCCGTTTCCGAAAAAGTGTTTCTTTTAAACGGAAACGACAAAAAAAAACGACCGGAAACGGCAAACAAAAATGCTCCAAGATTGGAGCCGGAGCCGGAGCCAGAACCGGCAAATGAACGTTGACGGAACCAACGAAAGAGCGGCGTCGGAACCCGCAAACAAACGGCTTGTAACATAAGCGGCCCTGTCGTTTCCAGGGCCCGCTTGGGCCAGCCCCCCCCGCGTCTTGAAACAAGCCGTGGTGCAAATTTGTGTGAATATTTTCAGCCTCTCGGGGCGCTCGCCTGACCACATGGCAATCCAACTAGTCGGGATGACGAAAACGGTCGCTGGGAAGGGGTCTAGGCCTCTGGGGGCCCACTGCGTGAAGCATTGTGGACGGAGAAGGGGGGTAGGAAGGGGAGAATGGGAGGATCGAGGAAGACGGGGGCAGGATGGCAGGGGGTTGAGGGAGAAGGATGCAGACGAGATCAGGGAACAGGGGTTGGCAGGACGACGCGTGATCGAGAATGGTCGGAAGACGAGGGGGCATGAAGACGAGATCAGGGAAAAGGGCAGGAGGGATGGGAGGATGGAGGGAGGGGGGGACCGAGGGTGGAGGTCTTTGGACGTTTTTGGTTGTTCCTTTTTCCCGGAGCCTCCGGATACCTGAGGAGGAGGGGAGGGAGGAGACAATGTAGGAGGCCGGAGGCGAAGGATGGCGTTCAGAGGTTGCAGACAGGTTTTGCTTGTGCTAGCGGGGGGATATGGGGTGCTCGATTGGGTTATCGCGCGCCTCCTCCTCCTCCTCCTCCTCCTCCTCCTCCTGCTCCTCCTCCTCCTCCTCCTCCTCCTCCTCCTGCTCCTCCTCCTCCTCCTCCTCCTCTTCTTCCTGCCCCTCCTCCTCCTCCTTCTCCTCGTCCTCCTGCTCAGCCTTCCGCTCTTGCTCTCCCCCCCCTCTCCCCGCCCCGCCCCCCTTTCCTCTTCTCTTTCTCTGTTGCCCAGGCATAGATCAGTGAGAGATCGTTGCATCTTTCTCTTTGCCGTCTTGCTCTTTCCCCGCCCTGTGCTGTTCCCCTCCCCCCCTCCTCTCGTCCGTCCCCACCTATTCCTCCCGCTCCGACTCACCTTCTCCTCCTTCGCAGGGTCCGATTCGCTACTCCTCCTCCTCCTCCTCCTCCTCCTCCTCCTCCTCCTCCTCCTCCTCCTCCTCCTCCTCCTCCTCGTCCTCCTCCTGCTTCTGCTCCTGCTCCTGCTCCTGCTCCTCCTGCGCCGCGCGCGGGTTTCTACCGCGGCTGGAGCGCTGTAGTCGGGAACTGGCGCAATCCCCCCACCCCAGGTGCGGCCCACCACTCGGCGGCGAGCCGCCCCCGAGGAGGAAGGGATGCGCCCGCCGGGGCCTATAGTAGCTGGCTTATCTGGGACCACGTAGGTGAGCGCCTCGCCAGCGCGGCCGCCTGGCCTGCGGCCTGGGCCCTGCGGTCTCACCACCAGGCGGGCGCCGCGGTCCCACCGCCAGGCGCCAGCCAGCCCGCTGTTCGCGGCACTGCCCCCAGCGCCGCCCCGCCACGCCCCGCCGTCAGCCAGCGCGCCAGCCCGCCAGCGCGCCCCGCGAGGCCGGCCCGCGCCGCCCCCCGCGCCCAGCAGCAGCAGCAGCAGCAGCAGCAGCAGCAGCAGCAGCAGCAGCAGCAGCAGCAGCAGCAGCAGCAGCAGCAGCAGCAGCAGCAGCAGCAGCTCCTCTTCCCTCCCCTGCTCCCAATCCCCCCTTGCTTGCCCGAGCGCGCGCGCGGACAGCCCTCGCCGCGCTACGACGCGCAAAAGTTCCAAATCTTCCCCTCCCCGTCCTTGCACTCGTCCTCCGCAGCCCTCCGGGCTCAGGGGGCTCCGCAGGGACCCGCGCTGGCCGGTCAGCTGCCCCTCTCGTCTTTTGTGGCGGCACGGTTCCGCCGCGCCGTCACCTCCTGGCGCTGCTGGCTGCCTTGGGCGGGGCTGCCCACGAGGAACCCACGGACGCACAAGCCTGCATAAGCATCGGGGTGAGGGGCCCGAACAGGTGATCGTTTTCTGCTCCATTGTTTTGCCGATCGGCGCGGGCCCCCGTGCCGCCTCCCCACCATGGGGTAGAGCTTGGCTGTTTTTGGCGCCTGTCTCAAGCAGGTGGAATCGCCCTTACCTGGGACGCACTGCTGCCAACAGTCGCGCTAAGCAGAGGTCCGGAGCCAGAGCCACCCCCCTGTCGCCCAATGCCGAAACGCCGAATAAGGAAACGTTCGCCGGTCATTCACTGTCCCTGGGCGCGTGGCTGAAGCGGTGTTCCACGGCGCGGATTGTTGTTGCGTCGCTGTTGTTGTCGTCGTCCCCACCCGCGACCCATGCCCGACCCGTCCCGCGCCCGCCCCCGCACTCTTGTCCGCAACTGCGGGGTGCTGCGCAAGCTTTCGGAGGTCCGCGCGGATTTCTCGGATCGGCGCTGGGCCCCCCTTGAGGCGCCTCGGCTCCTCAAGCGCCGCCCATGGCGCGCTCCGCGCGCCAGGGAGGGGGGACAAAAGCGGCACCCCAAGGCAGAGGGTGTGGACAAAAGCGCCAGGACTGGAATATGCAATCCCTTTGAGGTTTGGGCGCCTCATCCCCTCGAGCCGACGTGCCGACCGGGGACGCCAGCAGAAAAACCACCATCATCACTACCAGCAGCGAGAGCATCACCGCCACCACCGCCAGAGTCGCCCGCCGCCCCGCCTCATCACAGTCGTGGTCGTCGTCGTCGTCGTCGTTATCGTCGTCGTCGTGGTCGTCGTCGTCGTCGTCGTCATCGTCGTCGTCGTCGTCGCCGTCGTCGTCGTCGTCGCCGCCGTCGTCGCCGTCGTCGTCGTCGTCGTCGTCGTGGTGGCGGTGCACGTCGAAAGCGCCTGCGACGGGGCGCACAGGCCGCGCCCGTGCCCGCCCTCTCTGGGAGAGTAGCCCGGGCCGCGCCCCGCCCGAGAGGCACTGGAGGTCGGCCCCATGGCCACCGACGGAGGGAGGACCAAGGCCGCGCGCGTGGGCCCCGCCCTCAGACTCCTCCTCGTCCTACTCCTCCTCCTCCTCCTCCTCCTCCTCCTCCTCCTCGCCGTCCTCCTTCCTTCTCCTTCTCCTCCTCCTACTCTTCTTCCCCATCCCTCCCTCCCTCCCTCCCTCCTCTCTCTATCCCTCCCTCCCTACCCCCATCCATTCATCCTCCGATTCCTCCTCCTCCGCCCGCTTTCCAGAGATCCGAGAATATGTGTTTGTTTGTTTCATCTGGCGTGTTTTCCTTGGACTTCGGCTTTAAATCGAGGAAGATAAAGCCATAAACATAATTGTTTGGCCCTTCTAGTGGAGCGCCGACAGTGTCTTCATGCATGTTGTTGTTTCTTCTTCTTATATCAAGGACCCGTTATCGGGCCCGGGGACCATCAAAAGTGGACCCGGGACGAGAAACCACCCCTGGGGAGGCGATCGGGACCCGTGGGGCTGCAGATTGAAAGAATCAGGTCGGTGGATGTCTGGGTGAGGACGAATCCCCGGACCCCTCCCTGGACCCGTCCCGGCCGGTTGCTCGAGCCGCGTGCAGCCGTCCCATGGCAGGACCCCGACGTCATGCTCTCTTCGCAACGTCGACAGAGGTCTCGACCCATTCCCCAGGGGCCAGCGTATCATGCCGAGTCGTCCCTTGACAGTCCTGGGTCCCGGCGAGGGCCCCCAGAGGCCGAAAAGGAGGAGACGCCGTCCGTCGTGATCTTTCCATGGCCCGAGGGGGGGCCTGAGGCTGCGACGGGGGCCGCACCGCGGCGCCGCCTTCGTCGACGACGACGCCGACGTGGCCGCTCCGCGCTCCGCCAGAGGGCCCGGCGTCGTCGGGGGAGGCCCCAGCCCAGAGGGGGCCCCAGCTCTGCCAGGGGGGGCCCTCGCGAGGGCGCCGAGGGCCCTGCCGCGTCGGCGGGCGGCTGGTCGCGCGTCTGACGACCGCGCCGTTGTCGGGGATCGCAGCTCGAGGTCTGAGGATCATCGGACGTGGGGCCAGCCGGGGGGGGAGACGACGACGACCACGCCGTCGTCGAGGATCGCAGTTCGAGCTCTGAGGATACTGAGACTTGGAGCCTGCTGGCTGGGGTCTAAGGTGGCCCAGCACTGGTTCTGGCGGGCAGGTAGCCGTTGCCGAAGATTTTGGGTAGCGCGAAACCAAAACCAGGCGCGACCGAAATCCTGAAACCGACGGAAGACATCCAGTAGCGAGAACACCTTCCGCCACAAAATAATGTACACAGTCACCTTCCCATAGATTGTTTCCAGGCCTCACGGGAGGGTGCCGGTGTATAACTCACCACTGAGGGCCAGCTTTTTTATATACCGTCACCTCCCTGAAGGTACTTGCAACGTTCCCTTGAGATTGTCTGTGAGTATTCTATGTGTATATATATATATATATATATATGTATTCGTGGCGCATACCTCGAACATGATCGATGTATCGCGTGGGCTCCAGTGCCGCGCTACCGAGTTTCGTTTCGGCGCTACCGGAAATTCGGAAATTCGCTCAATTCTGCTACGGATGTTCAGCGTTGCCGAATTGCATGACCGTGTTGTATCAGCGCGACCGAAACTCGTTTCTGAAATTCGATCGCTACAACCGCACCAGGACTCAATCACGCGACTGCTCGCCGCTTGGGCCCCACCGCCAGCCCAAACGGCGAGCATAAATCGGGCGTAGCCCCACACGCATTCGAATGCCCACACTTCGTCCTCGTACTACTCGTATTGCTCCGCGTCCTCCTCCTCATCCTTATCGTCGTCGTCGTCCTCCTCCTCGTCCTCCTCCTCATCCTCATCGTCTTCCTCCTGCTCCAGCTCCCCCTCGTCGTCCTCGTCTAGAGGACCTCGTCCTCGTTTCTCCTCTTCCTCCTCCTGCTCATCCTCCTTCTCCGGGCACCTCGGCGGCCGATAATACAACCGTTTTCTACCGGTTGCGCAATAGGATGTGCCCTCGGCGGCCGAGAATAACACCGTCGACCATCGGCTGCGCAATAGGTTGCGCGCTCGCGGCTGAGAATACAACCGTCTCCAATCGATTGCGCCATAGGTTTCGCCCTCGGCGGCAGAGAAAAAAAGTCCCCTACCAGTTTCGCCATAGGTTGCGCCCTCGGCGGCCGAGAATAAAACTGTCTCCTATCGTTGCGCCATAGGTTGCGCCCTCGGCGGCCGAGAATAAAACCGTCTCCGATCGGTTGCGCCATGGTTGCGCCCTCGGCAGCCGAGAATAACGCCGCCTACTATCGGCTGCGCCATAGGAAGCTCCCTCGGCGGATGAGAATACAACCGTCTCCTATCGTTTGCTCCAAAGGTTTTGCCCTCGGCGGCAGAGATGAAGCCGTCTCCTACGGGTTGCGCCATAGGTTGCGCCCTCGGTGGCCGAGAATAAAACCGTCTCCGATCGGTTGCGCCATGGGCTGCGCCCTCGGCGGCTGAGAATACAACCGTCTACTATCGGTTGCGCCATAGGTTGCGCCATTGGTGGCCGAGAATGACACCGTCCACCATCGGCTGCGCCATAGGTTGCGCCCTCGGCGGCAGAGATAAAGCCGTCTCTTATCGGTTGCGCCATAGGTTGCGCCCTCGGCGGCCGAGAGTGAAACCGTCTCCGATCGGTTGCGCCATGGGTTGCGCCCTCGGCGGCCAAGAATGACACCGTCTCCTATCGGTTGCGCCATGGGTTGCGCCCTCGGCGGCCGAGAACAACACCGTCGACCATCGGCTGCGCCATAGGTTGTGCCCTCGGCGGCTGAGAATACAACCGTCTCCTATCGGCTGCGCCACATAGGTTGAGGACGCTCCCTCGGCGGCCGATCATAAAGCCGTCTCCGATAGGCTGCGCCATAGGTTGCCCCATTGCTGGCCGAGAATCAAACCGTTGCATAACGGATTCGACCAGTCTGTTCTGTTCTGTTCAGTTCAGTTCAGTTCAGTTCAGTTCAGTTCGTTCAGTTCAGTTCAGTTAGCTCACCTCGCGAGAAACGAATTCGGTGACGCCCAAGTGAAGATGACGACGACGATGTTTATGATGGCAATGATGGCGATTACGACGAGGTGATGGTGTTTCTGACGATGGCGATACCGATGTGTTTATTGACGATGAAGGCTGTACACTGGTGAGGTTGTTGTTGGTGTTGGTGATACTGGGTATGGTCGTGGCAATGACAGTTAGAAGGATACTTGTGGTTATGCTGATGAGGACGAGGAGCAGCAGCAGGAACAGCAGCAGGATCAACATCAGCGCGAGGATGGAGAGAAATCCGACGAGGATCGGCACGAGGCGTGACAGAGGAGAGCTCGCTGCAGCAGCCATATTCGTTCTCAGGCCCCAGAGCAAAGTTCGGCGCTTGGGCCTAAGAACTTTTCGTTGCTAGCGGCTTAGAATACGCAGGACACCTCGTACTCAGGCTTACTCACAGTGGATATCGCATTCATCACGCTCGCACTCAGATCCGGTCACACTCAGATTTACTCACACTCAGACCATCTCGCACTCAGACTCGCGCGCACTCAGACTCAATCGTACCCAGGTTCGCTCGCACTCCGATTTTTCACATTCTGATCACTCACATTCAGATTCGCTCACTCTCAGGCTCACACGCAGTTGTCTGCCGCGATCTAGCCGGCGTGGCATTTGGGCACCACAAATGCCAGCAGGCGCCGCGAGTAGCACGCATGAAAGCGGGCGTAGCAACGCCATGCGCGCTTGCTTGAGTCGCCGCAGTGAGAACTGCAGTATGAATTCCCCCTCGCTCTTCCACTTTTGTTTCCCTCGTCTCTCCTGGAGTATGTCCAGAGGAGGAGGAGGAGGAGGAGGAGGAGGAGGAGGAGGAGGACGTCACTGAAGTCGTCGCTGTCGTCGTCGCTGTCGCGCCTGTTGTCTACGCGGACACCCTCTCTCACCCAGATGCTCACACACAGAGCTTCTCAGCGATATGTGACAGGAGCTATGAGATTCACGTATGGGGAGTTCCGCGCCGAGCGATTTTGAAAGCAACGGTGGCGCTTGCCTGCGCGCTTGGGTTGCCCCCCCCTCCCCCCCCCCGTGGCGCCCTCGGAAAACCGCGCTCCAGAGAGCCACCTCTGCCCAGGGTGGCTCTTGCACGTGCGGCCGACCGGATGGCTCTGACGTGGCACATCGAGGCGCCGAGCAGTGCGCGCTGAGATTTGCTTCGCTGGTGGGCTCCTCGGCCCGCTTCGGCCGCAGGCGACGGCATCGCGCGAGCGATTTGCAATCAGGCTGCGGCGCCGGTCTCCCTGACTACGAAGGAAGAGAAGCAGCATCCACATCCTTTGTCGGAGGTGCGCGCGGGCTTGTTAGGTCTGCGCTGGCCTCCCACCCTGGCGCGCGGAGCGCGGCAACGGTGGCGCTGGAGGCGCCACCTGGGCAGGGGTTCCAGCGCCAAAATCGCAGAAGTCCGCGCGGACCTCCGAGAGCGATGTGCTCATTGTGTTCGCTGCCTGTCTGTCTTAGTCTCTGAGGACGCCCCCAGGCACTCAAAACGCCTCCCCCCTCGCATTTCTCCCGAAGCGGGGTATTTTTCAGGCGAGCGAGGTCCACTTGCCGAAGCAGCGCGCAAAGTTTTTTCGATCGACTTCGATTCGGAGCTCCATTGCCATGTCCCATCTTGTCTTGTCTTGTCTTGTCTTGTCTTGTCTTGTCTTGTCTTGTCTTGTCTTGTCTTGTCTTGTCTTGTCTTCCTTTATATCCCTCCCTGCTCGCTGCCATTTTTGTCCCAAGACCTTCGCCTACCATACCTCGAAGAAGAAACAGCTGCATAAACATAAACTGTTGACGGTCCGCGCGGATTTCTCGGATCCGTGCTGGACCGGGCGGCGTCGGCGGCGCCTCCCACGGGCCCAGCGCAAATCCAAGAAATCCACGCGGATCTTCAACAGTTTACGTTTATGACGCTTTTTCTCCTCCCCGAGCATAACGAGCGGCGAGCGTACCCGTATCCGCGCCCGCGCGGTATGGATTATGGGGCGCGGTCCCGCGGATACGCGGTCTCACGGATACGTTCCACGCGGGGCGTCCGCGAAAAAACACGTTTTGCATCCGCGGGGTCGCGGCCCAGGGGCCTGACCATCGAGGCCGCGGATACGGATATGTGTTTCGCCCCCGATTCGGCGGCGAGCGAGGGGGGAAGTGAGAAGGAGAAGGCCCTTTCAGAAGGCGGCGGGGCTTTTCAGAAGCCTCGCGCCTTCCGAGAGGTTTTTGTTTCTCCATATTTTTTCGGGGAAGGCTCAGAACAAACACTTCTCAGCAGAAGGCCGGGGGACTGCCGAGCTCTCGGAGAAGGCCTTTTTCTTTCCTGCTCGCCACTACCCCCTCCCTCTGACCCCACCCACCAAACCACCCCAACCCAACCCGAAGGCCCCGATTTGCCCTCCATTCCCGGTGGGGGGGGGGTCGGGGAACATTGAAACAGCACGAATGGATCCCGTCCCCCCCCAACCCGAAATTCGGGCGAAATTCTGGTCTTCGGGTTGGGTTGGGGTGGTCTGGTAGGTAGTCACCCTCGCTCGCTGCCGACCCATACCACCCACGACCATGGTTTCTGGCACACACCCACTCCCTCCGGCGATGGCGGCCCTGTGGTTGCTGGCGCTGTGTGCCCCCGCGGCTCGGGGCATCGCCCTGGGCTCCGGGGCCTCGCGGAAGTCGGGGGCGGCAAAAAGGGGGGTGATGACTAGGGGGGGAAGGATCTCATGGCGTGGGCCATGCTATTTCCTCAGATTTCATGGCGCCTCTTCTTACTTCATGACATCTCTGGCCCCCCCTTGGGCCGCGCACGTGCCACCGGTCATGATTTGCGCCCCCCCCTCTTGGACGCCCCCCTCTTGGCCGCCCCCGAGGAAGGACGCCCACGGGATCGAGGGCGCCAGCGCCGAGAAGCGCGCCGCGGCCCTGGCGGCGCGCGTGTCGCAGTACGAGCAGGCCATCGAGTACCGCGCCAACCTGTCCAAGGTCTGCGACAGCAGCCCAGACATGCTCGCGCCCTGAAAAGCTCAGGACTGAAGGTTTTTCGCCATTTTCAGCTCTGGGGGCCCTCGCCAGGCCTTGGAGCCGTCAGAAACCAGCCAGGATGAAAAACGGGCCCCAGGGAAATGGTCGGGACTTCCAGGAATCCCTCGTCGAACGAATCAAGACGTCGGATCTTTGGGAATGGGCGTGGCTACGCCAGGTTGCGGTTGGCGATTGGCGCCGTCGGGGATAGTGAGGGGTCGCCACGCTTCGCCAGAGGTTCGATGAGCCCTCTCCGGGGCGCGGCGGAGATCTCCTTCGAGGCCCTCGCCCGCCCCCCCAGGCGCAGATTGCAGACCACACCCTCTGCACACCACACCCCTTCGGAGTCGCCGACCAGGGGCCCCTGCTCGTGCCGCCGCACGTGTCGATGCCCGCCGCCGGCCGCCCCAGCCTCCTGCAGGAGGCGGGGGCGTTCCAGCCCTCGGCGGAGTTCGAGAGCGAGGGCGGGGCCGCGCAGGAGTCGGCGCTGCCCTGGGGCGTCGGGACGCCCCGCACCGGCGACTCGTGGCCCGTCCACGAGTACTCTGCCATGCATATGCTCGACGTCCCCCACTGGGTCGAGTACAGCCTGGAGACCAGAGGAGGAAGAGGTGCTGATACCTCTACCCTGGCCTCGCCTTCGCCTGTTTGGGCCTCCTGGGAGGCCCTCGTCGCCTCCGATGGATTCGCTTCGAAATTCTGGTCAGGACGCACCTGGGGAGAGGTCTGGGGAGTAGCGGTATCAGTACCTTTTTGGTTTCTCCAGGAGACCGGGGACAACATCCAGACCTTCAGCAACGCTTGGCAGGACGTCAAGCTCATCACGCAGGTGCTCGAGAACGTCACCAACGGCTTCTACCTGGACACCCACGGCGGGGATGGCGAGACGCACAGCTACACGCTCCTGCTCGAGCTCACTGGCTGGCGCGGCCTCATCCTGGAGCCGCAAGTCTACGAGTTCGCGACGCTGTGGGGCAAGATGCGGAAGGCGTGGATTTTCCTTGGGTGCCTGTCTCCAACTGGAAACGCCACGAAACTTGGCTTCGACACCGCTGGCGTACTCGACATGGAGAGCGGTCACCAGATCCACGCCTACAACTTGCCCACCTTCATGGAAGAGCTGGGCGGTCGCAAGACCATTGATTTCTGGGCCGTCCACAACGGTCACTATGAGGCTGAGGTTCTGAACGAGACATTTTTTTATTCCGGGAAAAACATCGAGTTCGGGGTCGTATTGGTTCGCTTCGATGGTCGTCGGTCTGGTCGTGGCCACCAGTGGTTCGCTCAGCACAGATCCAAGGACGAAACCGAAGAGCTCATTTTTGAAATCATGCACAACGCCTCCTTCAACTACATCGGTGGCTTGGACGCGTATTGGATCAACTACGTCGAGCCGCGCTTCCATTACAATGACCATGTGTGGGTGAACCCAGCGTACTTCGAGAAGCGCGGCCTTCCAGTCCCGACGTGGTGCAAGTCGGCGCCCCCGCCCGCTCTGAGGTACCCCCGCCCAGGCCACCGCGACGTCCCCGGACTGGACAACCTTGGACAGTGGACAGGATCGGGAGGTTCCCCGGGGCCGCACGTGTATGGACATGCGACCGACAAGACGGCGGGGGCCATCCCGTTCGGATACGGAACCCCTGGAATCCCGTATGGACCGTCCTCCCGCAACCCCTTCGGCATCGACCATCAGGAGTACGACGACCCGGCGTACATGTCCTTAGGGGGTAGCAACCCGACGATCCCGGGGCCTGAGGGAGGAGGGGGGACTTGGGACCCCCGCTGGAAGTGGGACGCGGGCTACACCTACGAGGAGGAGACCAGCAAGATGATAGCGTACATCAACAAGGCGAAGGAGGACGCGGCGGCCACGGAGCCCGTGGCCAAGGCTCACCGCGTGTCCTACACCCGGCTGACGTCGGTGGAGGGCCGCTGAGAGCACGTTCGCCCGCTCGGGGCGATGGTGCCCCTGGCGTTACGCCTGCTCTCGTAGGCGGGAGACACATTGCCGCATTTGCACGCTCGTTGCTCGTGATGCTCGACCTGCGCCAGGATCCCTGCCCGCGCGCACCGCCGTCCAGACGCGCGCGCGCGCGCACCTCTCGTTCTCTCTGGTGCCTCTCCGCTCCGCAGCCTCTCCGTCCACCCGTACAGCGCCGCGGGAGCGCTGGTCAAGCACCCGTGGCCTCCGCCCGCTCGGTCTTGCTCTCTGCCTCCCTCTCCTTCCCCCCCCCCTCGCGCGCACTGGTGGCGGACGCGGGTCTGTCCGCTGAAGCGGGCCAGCGCGCTCGTGGTGGTCGCCGAGGCCGACGGTACATGCGCTGCGTGCGCACGCACACCACGACCAGACACGGGCCGCACACGACCGCCCCAACAGGGAGCACGCACGCGCGAATACACACGCGCAAGAGGGCAGGAGAGGGGAGAGGAGCAGGCGAGTTTCTAAGAAGAAACAAACACATAAACATAAATTTTTGGCGCTCCGCGCGCCGGGGAGGGGGGTCCGGCGCGGAACCAAGAAATCCGCGCGGAGCGCCAAACAACTATGTTTTTCTTCTTCTTCTTGAAGAGCAGGCGAATTTGGGTTCCGCAGCATCCCTCCTCTCTCCCTGGCCTCCTCCCTCCTTCTCCTCTTCCTCCTCCACCTCCTCCTCCTCCTCCTCCTCCTCCTCCTCCTCCCTCGCCCTTCCCTTCCCTTCCCTTCCACACCTCGAGGCCGCTCCGCTGGCGGAAAGCGGCGGGCCGCCTCGACGGCCTGACGGCTCAGTTGTTGGCGAGTCGTCCGCGGCTGCGTCCGCCGCCGGCGGCTCCCTCCGCCAGGCCTCCAAGCGTACAGCTTCTCCTCCCCCTCCTCCTCCCACTCCTCCTCCTCCTCCTCCCTCCTCCTCCTCCTCCTCCTCCTCCTCCTCCTCCTCCTCCTCCTCCTCCTCCTCTCCTCCTCCTCATTCTCCTCCTCCAACTCCTCCTCCTTCTCCTCCTCCTCCTCCTCCTCCTCCTCCTCCTCCTCCTCCTCCTCCTCCTCCTCCTCCTCCCCCCTCTTCCGTCTCCTCCTTCTCCCCCCTCCTCCTCCTCCTCCTCCCTCCTCCTCCTCCTCCTCCTCCTCCTCCTCCTCCTCACTCTCCTCCTCCTCCTCCTCCTCCTCCTCCTCCTCCCTCCTCCTCCTCCTCCTCCTCCTCCTCCCCCTCTTCCGTCTCCTCCTTCTCCCCCCCTCCTCCTCCTCCTCCTCCTCCTCCTCCTCCTCTTCCTCCTCCTCCTCCTCCTCCTCCTCCTCCTCCATCTCTCATCCTCATCCTCATCCTCATCCTCATCATCATCATCATCATCATCATCATCATCATCATCATCACATCATCATCATCATCATCATCATCATCATCATCATCATCATCATCAATCATCATCATCATCCCCTCCTCCTCCTCCTCCTCCCTCCTCCTCCTCCTCCCTCCTCCTCCCCTCTTCCGTCTCCTCCTTCTCCCCCTCCTCCTCCTCCTCCTCCTCCTCCTCCTCCTCCTCCTCCTGCCCCCTCCTCCTCATCCTCCTGCTCCTTCTCCTCCTCCTCCTTCTCCTCTTCCTCCTCCTCCTCCTCCTCCTCCTGGCTTCTGCTCCCCTCCTCCCTCCGGCAGCCCCGGGAATCCCCACAACAGAACCTCGAGCAGCCCTGCAGATATGCCCCTCTCCTCCCCTTCTCGTCCTGCTTCTCCTCCTCCCCCCGCCCCTCTGGACCTAGAGTCCTCCTCCTCCTCCTCCTCCTCCTCCTGTTGTTGTTGGCGTTGTTTCGTACCCATTCTGGCGCAAGATGTTTGCGCCCCGTGGCAGAGCACGGAGGCCCTGGGTCCATGGGCAGCTCAGGACTGCATGTTGCATCGCAGTTCCCACGGTGCTGGCTTCCAGCACCGTCCATATATGTTACGTTCACATTCTTGCTCTCGTGGCTGGCGCGGGCCACTTCGCGCAGATTTGCCAAGCGACAACGAATCTGTCAACTGAGCTGCAGAAAAAGGCCGGGACTCGTGGGACAATTCTGCTGCCAAGCTTGGAGGCGAAACTTTGCCAGCACACGTGCGGAACCAACTCGACGAAACATTGGCAGTTTATGTAAGAGAGGAAGCCACACACTTTGAGGCCACCGTCCTCCTCCTCCTCTTCCTCCTCCTCCCCCCTCCTCCTCCTCCTCCTCCTCCTCCTCCTCCTCCTCCTCCTCCTCCTCCCTCCGTAGCCATTTTGGCTCAAGTCCGTAGCGGTGGCTCAGAGGACATTGAGTTTGGCATTGGGGATCCGCGGCCCCACCAGTTTCCAGCGTTCCGTCCGGCGAGGCTCACTCGCTCAGTACTCTCGTTCCTCTTCATCTACTAACGGCCACTGGTTGGCGGATGGCACCGCCCAGAAGGGGCTATGTTGCGTGTCCTCACGCTGCTTGCCGCTATCAGTGGAATTGGCGCTCGCATACTAAGTGTTGGAAGTGTGGAGGCAATCTCAAGCCATCGCCCGACGACGCAGCCGGTAAGGGCAAGAGCAAAGGGAAGTGGGACTATGGACCACCTCGTTCCGCCCCCAGCCCCTTCGCTTCGTGGGACACTGGTGCTGCTTGGGCTCAAGATGGACAGTGTACCTCCGCCGCCACATCCCTTGACGGGTCGTCGCCGTTCGCCCCTACGCCCGAGCAGCTCCTCAGTGCCTTGGAGCGCAGACTGCCTCCGGGGGCAGCTGGCGACATGGGAGCCCACCTCAGCGCGCTGGCTACAGCCCTGCAGACGCCCCAGTCCGACAAGGATAATAAGCACAAGAGCACAAGGTTCAGAAGGCCCGACCAGAATTCGAGCGGGAGCAGCAGCTGCACCAGTCCGCAGTTGCAGCCAGGAAGGCCCAGGAGGCCCTCGACAAAACCATCATTTTCGAAGAGGAGTGCAAGGAGTGGCTGCGCAAGGCATCAGCGGACCTCCAGCAGAAGGTCCAGGCCGCTGCCGCCACGGCAGCCGCCCACCAGCGCCAGCTCCGCAGCAGCCTGGAGGCGCAGCCGCCCTCATCGCTCCAGCCAGCGGCCATCAACCTCACGGCCATCCTCGAGACCACGGAGCCTGACGACTTGGGCAAGTTGGTCTGCTTCGAGGACGGCGACCTCTTCTCGTTCGGCGACCTGGAGCTCGAGCAGGAGGAGATCGAGCAATGGAACCGCCACAAGTCTGAGCTGGCCGCCGAGGTTGGCAAGCTCATCGTCGCAGCAGCCGGTCCATCCGCGCAGGGGCTGGCTCAGAGGAAGCAGGCGTTCGCCGAGTACCGCGCCCGCATGGCGCACAAGCGGCGTCGCACCGCAGCTGGTGGCATGGCTGCAGGAGGTGACCCAGCCCAGCAGAGAGAGGCCGATGGGGGGCCTGGGGGCCATCCTGACGGGGACGGCGCAGCGGCGGCTCGCGCCCCCGCCGCGGCGCCTGGCCCTGGGGCCCCGCCCGCGCCCGCTGCGGCGTCGACCGCGGGCGACCCGTCAGGCGCGGCCCCCGAGCCAGCTCCCCCAGAGGCCTCGCCCGAGGACCTCGCCAAGACGCTTGCTGAGGCTCGCGCCAGGCGTGAGGCCTCAAGGGCCGCCGCTACCGCCGCGGATGGCAAGCAGGGGCTTTAGCGGCATGAGCTCCAGCAGGCCAGACCGCGGCGCGGGCCAGGCGAAGGCGCCTGACTCTCGAGAGCTGGCATTCTATTTCAAGAACATTACTACTCGGGGGCCGTCAACCCTCAACGATATCAAGGATGGAGCTTCAGGCGCAGATGTTGTGGACTTTGTTGGGGCCCACTCAGGGGATTCTCACGCCATCGTCGATGCCATGGATAAGCACGGTTGGAAATCAGTTCTCGCCCCTCCGAGGGCCTTTCGTTCGGTCAAGAGAGCTGGTGGTGTCATCGCTGGAGTGAGGCGACACATCAAGAGCCACTCTTTCAAGAACCTTTGTCGCGCTGGTGAGCAGCAGGTGGGTGCTGGCCGCCTTGACGGCATTCTCAAGGGCGGCGGCCCCATCGATTTCTGGGATTTCGCGCCCGTGGCGGTCGAGCTCACGGGAGGCATGGACTTCATATTTGTCGCCCTCTATCTCACGCCTGGGGAGAAGCTCGTGGGGGCCAAAGCAGAGAAGCTCACGAACCTAGGGGCGTTCCTCAGGCTTTCGCAGATGCCTTGGGTTGTCGCGGCGGATTGGAATGTGTCACCATCGGACCTGAGGCGATCCAAATGGCCAGATCTCCTGGGATATGTTCTAAGCCCATCAAATACTACTTGGACGTGCAATCGTGCGCCATACAGCCTCCTCGATTTCTGTCTGGTTTCAAGGTATGCTATGGGCCTGGGACCCACATGCTACGCAGACGAGGCTTCAGGAGATCACACAGGTATTTGTTTCAAGATTCGGGTGGACACCCGATTGGCGCAGATTCGCAGTTTGCCGCAGCCTCGACGTTTCCCGCACCCACCAAGGCCCAAGCGAGGCCCTGACCCCAGCAGCAAGCGATCCAGGCGCAAGGCTAATCATACTAAGGAGGGAGCATCGCGTCGTCTGGAGCACTCAGCACCATCACAGGACCTTGATGAGGGTGATGGACAAGAGCAACCCGCACCCAGGCATGGAAAAGGACTCCCGCCCAGGAGCTACGACGAGGTGATTCAGATCATGGCCCTGTACCCTCCCCGCGCTGTCCTCGCTGCCGCCGCTTGCGGCGAACCTGCTCATGGCCCAGGGCCAGGGGATGGCTGCGGTGTGCGACCTGGTCTGCAACCTCCGATGCCCAGCCTGATGGGCCAAGCCGAAGTTGATGTTGACGGTATGGATATACTAAGCGACATTGATTCGGATGAGGAGCTCGACGGTGCTACCCCGTCTGCTCCTACGGTTTCACCGCAGCAGCCAGCAGCTGCTGTTGCGCCGCGCTCTTCAACGGGCGCGGCTTTCTCGCCCCCACTGGCGCCCGTAGCGGTTTCGAAAAACAGTAACTTGGCAAATCGCATTTGGACCAACTATTCACACGTAACACCCGCTGAAGATGACCCCGCCCATGTACATCGAGAGGGGGGGGGGGGGGGCTGCCCCTGCAACCTGACCATGTCGAGAAGGGGCCCGAGCAGATCACCTTGACGGACGCCGAGAAGGACGCCCGCTGGAGTGACCTGAGCCCCGCATGCCTTTCTGCAAAGCCGATCCCTAGTTTCATCCAGGACTCCTGGGCTTTCAGGCTCTCGACCCAATCTGCGGCCCTTGGGGTTCTCTTTTCGAGCTGGGTCGATCCACTTGAACGTTTCTACTGCGACATCTACCAGCTGCCTAAGGAGCAGCACAAGTTTTACTCTGGCCGCGCTTTCACCCAGGTGTCCACCGTTTCAAAAATGACCCGAAGGGACTAGCCCTCTCGGTTTTCGGACCCGCTGGCCCGCTGGTGGGCCGAAGTGGCCACCCTGGCCGCTATCGGGGAGCAGTCTGCTAAGAGGGCGGACCTCGGCAAATACCCCACGCCCCAGGGTAAGGGAGCTATTTCGAGGCTCGCCGAGAGGGCGCACTCAGTCCCCTCGGGGCCCTCTTTGGCCTTGGAGCCATCAGCTGCTCTGTCATGGAAGATCTGGCTCCGAGACCCGCAGCATCTGGGGTCTCTGGGGCGGCGCGCTGTCCGCGAAACGGCGGAGGCAAATGCGGCCCAGGCCAAGCAGGCAGCGGCCAGAGCTTCGCATGCTGAGTGTAAGGTTTGGGTAGCAGAATCTCTTTCGGACTAGGTTGGGAACCTCCACCGCTACTCCAAGCCCAAGGCTCAGGTCACCTCATAGCTGATTGCTGATGAAGGGGGTGGCAGGTTCTCCGCTCGAGCTGATGGACCTGCGTAGGTCCCGATGGGCCGCAAAATGGACGGCCCCTGATTTAAGTGCTGCGTGGCAGAGGGTCGAGTCGGCTTCCCAGCGAGGCCGCGCCTCTGCAAAAAAAGGAGCCCCTCCCAGCGCTTACCCTGGAGCACCTCCAAAGGGCCCTGCGGCAAATCCCTGTCCAGACTGGTCGTGGGGTCGAGAACCTAGGCCCTCGGGACACCCAGGAGCTGGGGCCCCAGGGCCAAACCGAGCTGCTGCCGGTTTTCCACGCAGCTGAGTCTAATCTGGCCTGGCCATGGCAACTGCTACCGTCTATCATCGGTCTCCTGTCTAAGGGCTCTGGCGGCCAACGGGCGATTGCCCTTCTGTGCTGGTTGTCCAGGCTCTGGAGCCTCCTCCGTAATCAGATCTCGCGGGATTGGCTGGAGGGGGAGGCGGGGTTCTGGAGCGAGGCCATTCGTGGCAGCAGCGCCCTCAGGGCGGCAGTAGGAAGGCATTTCATGGACGAGGCAGCGGATGCCATCGGGATTTCGCACGCCAGCATTCTGCTTGACATAAAAGAAGTTTATGATTCCCTTGATGTAGGCCTGCTAATGCACAGGTGCTTGGACCTAAGGCACTCCCCCACGGCCCTTCTCCTCTCGGCCCAGCTGTACGTGGGCCCGCGGATTTTAAGAGAGCGTTCCTCCTGCAGTGATCCCATCCTGGCCTCATCAGGGACCCTAGCAACTTGTAGGATTGCAAAAAACGGTGCCGCGGCTTTTCTTTTCCCTGTCCTGGACTCGGTCAATCGGGCCTTTTTCCCCAAGGGGCTCGTCGCCAAATCCTGGGTCGACGATGTGAATTTCCGTCATGAGGGGCCTCGCAAGGCCGTCGTAAAATCCCTCACGGAGGCGGCCATGCAGTTTTCTGCGGGAGTCTCTGCCGACGGTCTTCAGCTTTCGGACAAGTCGGCTGTTATAGCCTCCGACAGGGTCCTCGCAGCAGAGCTCACTTCAGTTTTAAGACAAGCTGGCCTACAGGTTAAGAGTCTGGGAGCTGCAGCTGGCCTCGGCATCGAGAGAGGCCACCGCCGTTTGCACCAGGCCTCCAAACATCGCGCGAGGAAAAAGCAGGCTTCGTGGCAGGCTCGGAAGTTGAATAAGATTGCTCGTGGCACGCCAGGCTCTCGCGCTGCTCGCCGAATTGCCACCGCGGGCATCATCCCTAGGATTAGCTATCACACCAAGGTCATCCCCTTCTCTCCCGAGCCCCTCCCCCAGCTCCGCAGGTCTCTCGGTCGTTTCGCCACCTCGAAGGCTCGAGGTAGATGTCTGACCACGGCGTTGCACATTGACTACGAGGACCAGGACCCCGCTATCTCCCTGCCCACGGCCACCATCAGTCTGTGGTTCGAGATGCTCGCCTCGTCGAAAGCTTTCAGGAAGAGAGCGGCCAGAGCTTGGCCGACCATTTTGAAGAAATTGCGCGCCACCCCTCAGAACCGCCAGTGGAGGAAGGTGAACGGCCTGATCTCGGGCACGATCTCTGGTTTGCTCTCCGCGGGTTGGGGCCTTCAGGGGCCGTGGAAGTGGACCCACCCTACTGGCGACAAGTATGAGGTGAGTGAAGATACTTTCGACTCGGACCATGACTGGGAGCCTTTCTTGGAGGTCTTCAGAGACACCTTGAGGCTCTCCGTCTGGGCACACGCTTCTAAGCATTATAATGGGGGGGGGCTGGAGCAGGGGGCCGAAACCACGGATATCTTAAAAATGATGCGTGCTTTAGCCAAGAAGGGATCCAGCAAGTTTAGAGGTTCCCTCAGCACGGTCATGACGGCAGGCTTCCGGCCCAAAGCTCGGCTCTCCCAGGCGGGGGTGAAGGTCGACTCTATCTTGTGTCCGCGTTGCGAGGTTGAGCCCGAGACCGACCTTCACCGCTGCTGGACCTGCATTGCCAATAATGACATTCCCCGCTGCGCCGACACGCAGCATTTTAAATACCAAGCAGTTCAAGGAGCTCGGCCGCATCCGTGCTATTGGCTCCGAGGCCTCATCCCCAGAGAATGGACGGCTGTCCCAGAGCCGCCAGACAATTTACACATCCAGCTAGACCCGCGGATCGACCCGCCAAGCCTCCCAGTGCCAGGTGCGATCCCGCACAACCTGTTGGGGGCCCTTCTCATGGACGGGAGGGTTTGGCTGAGCGGGGGCGCGTCTGGGGGGAAGCACTCTAGTCACGCTAGGCTTCGTCGTATCACCTGGGCAGTTGTCTCTGTTGCCTTCGGGGCTGACCCCAGGGAGGTGCCTCTGCCTTCTATGTGCTTCTGGAGCTTTTGGAGGGGCCCTCTCTGGCCCGCGTCAGGGAATCAACCGGGGTGAGTTGTTTGCCCTCAAGGGGCCCCTTTTGGCTACCCCAGGCAAGGACCTGACCTATGTCACTGACAGCGCCTACGTCCAGCGAGGTGCTTTCTGTCTGCGCTCGAAGGCCCATTGGAGGCCGAAGACGAATCGGGACCTCTGGCACCTCGCCCGAGAGCTCTGGGGGGCCCGAGACGTCCTCGTGGTCAATGTCGCTAGCCGCGCGACCGCTTCCGAGTTCGAGCGAGCGTCAGATGCTTTGAAGGCTTTGTTTCAATTCAACGAGCTGGCTGACAAACTAGCTGGCAGGTTCTCTCCAGCCGCGCAGGTCCCGAGCGCGGCAGCAGATTCTCTCCTGGAGCCCGAGGCGGAGGCCAAGGCCATCCGCGCCCGTTTGTCTGGCATTTTAGTTTCGATGCCTTCTCACCGCCCAGAGGGGGAGTTTTCCAGAGCTGCCGCCCAGGGACCTATCAGGACGAAGCTGGATTTGGCCTCGGAGTTCCCCTGCACGGCCCACCTCTTGGAATGCTCCAGGGTCGAGGGTCGCCTGCGTAGGCAGTGGCGTTGTCGTAAATGTTCCCCGGGGCCTCCCTCAAGGGGAAAGGGTGCTGTAATTAAGTGGCTCCGCTCCCCGTGCAACCCCGCTCTCACTCATTGTTGGCCCTGCTTCGAGCGCCCCACGGGAGGTGGGGCCGAGTCGGAGAGGCCTCTCTGTGCATCCCTCTCATGCTATGCGTTGGTGGGAGGTGGGGGCGGGAACGGTGAAGAAGCTTATTTTCGCTTGCTCGAGGTGTGGTGGGCTCGGGACCGACCACTACCGCTCCACGGGCAAGCTCGGTTCGGAATGCCTGGCCCCCACACGCACGGGCCTGCAGTATCTCAGGGCGCTCGAGAAAGGACGAGCCCCAGGCCGCGCCAAGTTGGCCACGCAGGTCAATGTCCTGAGATAGATTGGATTGAGCGCGCAGCGCAGAGTCTAGTCTAGTATCCTCCTCCTCCTCCACCACCTCCTCTTCCTCCTCCTCCTCCTCCGCCTCCTCTTCCTCCTCCTCCTCCTCCTCCTCGTCCTCCTCCACCTCCTCCTCGTCCTTCTCCTCCTGCCCCTCCTCCTCCTCCTCCTGCTCCTCCTCCTCCTCCTCCTCATCCTCCTCTTTCTCCTCTTCCTCCCCCTCCACATCCTGCTCCTCCTCCTCCTCCTACATCCTACCTCCTACCTCCTACCTACTACCTGCTACCTGCTACCTCCTCCTCCTCCTCCTCCCCCTCATCCTCCTCCCCCCCAGTGCTCGCTACTCCGTGGCTGCTGCGGACGATGGAACTCTAGGTCGTTGATGCCGTTCTTGGAACCATGAAGCTACTCATGTAAGTTATGTGAATATTCGGGTCGTGCGCTTGCAGATCTACGTAGTCATTTACTGGCTCATCTCCCTTTTCGTGTTTCGGCATTTCCGCTAGCCACTGCAGCTGCTCGACATCAGGATGAGCGACAAGGTCCCGATCGAGGATCTCGAGATGCCCGACTGGATGAAGCCAGGAGCTCGCAAGGCGGAGGGCACGTCGTCACCGGCGGCGAAAATGGCAAGAGGCGGGGGAAAAAGGAGCTTCTGGGGGTGCAGGCAGCAAGAAGGGCAACAATAACGACAAGACTATCCACGCCCTGCTGCTCACGCTCGCCAAGTTAGTGCTCACAGGGGCCAGGCAGCTGGCGTCGCTCGGGAACGCCACCTACGAAACGTACTTCGCCGACGAAGGCGAGGGCTCCCTGGGCAAGACGTGCATCCAGGCGGGCGCCGAGTACGACGCCGCCTCGAAGGCCCTGAAGGATCCGAGGTCGCAGGGGGAGGAGGTCGACTTCAAGACACGCGGGCCCCCGTACGTGACGGTCTACACCCACGTGCTGAAACGGGCGATGGGCATGGTCGGCGAACACGACAAGAAGAAACACGACGCGATCCGCGAGTACTGGGAGAAGGTCATCCGCAAGCGCAAGCCGACGGACATCGCGATGGACGTGCTGCACTTCAAGTACCGCAAGGCGGGGAAGGGCGACAAGGGGGTGTTCTCGTTCGCGATCTCGATGAAGGAATCGATCGTGGTGGCCATGCGGGAGGCAGTCCTGCAGACCATGCTGGACCACGACAAGATCATCCGCACAACGGGCCCCGCTCCTCGCGGCCCGTTGGAGCGGGAGGTTTCGAGAATCCTCAGCGAGCTGCAGGGGGGGAAGGAAGATCTCCTGTAGGATGGATGCAGAACAGTGACAGGCTAGCAAAGCTTGTGCGGCGTGGGTTCGTAGACAGGTCGGTCCTCGACCCTGGAATCGTGACCTACGCTCACGAGAGGCTCCCACCCGTGCCTGTCACTGAAGTAGCACCAAGAGAGAAGGGGGAAAACTAGGGGTAGAGGCAGTGATAGGCGTGTTTCAGACAACGCTGGCCTTCCTCCGCCGCAAGGTCCCCATGGCACAGGCCGTTGGAGGAAAGGGCGGGGGAAAGGCTACCGTGGGACGGGGGGCGGGAGCGGCGGGACTGGGCGGGGGGGGGACGGAAGAACCTTGCTGTCGGTCCCCTTTGGAGGCGTCCGCTCGGGTTGCGCGCCCTTCTGCGGATCGCCTCTGGCAGGGGCAGCGCGGGCAGGTCCCGAGAGGCCAATGGCGCTCGGGACGTCTTCAGGCATACATGTGGTCGCTAAGCGGCGCCCAGAAGTCTTCTGCAGCTAGCCACGCTTAGCACGCTGCTTGACTTCCATGGGTCATCTGATCTGATCTGATCTCCTCCTCCTCCTCCTCCTCTTCCTCCTCCTCCTCCTCTTCCTCCTCCTCCTCCTAAGGCATCTGGGTCAGGAGTGCCCACGCAGATGCCCAGGGCGACAGGCGCCCAGCTCCCACACCACCCACATGCCTCTCTTCAGAGACATCCTTCTCACATCTTACCTCGTTTCTGATGGCTTCTAGATGTCTCAGTGTGGGCTGTTGGCTCCTGCTCGTGCGCGTGATGGTCGGCAGCCGCCTCCGCGTACTCCAGTATAACCCCTTGCACGCGCCCAGCGGAGAGAGGCTCACCGCGATCGCACAGGCCTGCCGAGCCTACGACTTCGTGTGTCTGAACGGCACGACTGCCAAGGGCCATGGACGTGAGAGACCCTGGGGGGCTCGCTGGCGGAAGGCAGGAGATCACAACTGGTGTCTAGAGAGTGGGTGGGCTCGCGGGCCGTGCACCAACAAGAGCGCGGGCTGCAGCATCCTCCTTGGGGCCAAGGTGAAGAAGGCCTCCGTGACGCACACTTGGACGCCCGCTGGGTCCCTGGCGGGGCGCGGGCTGGCGCTCCGCGCCAGGTGCTCCAGATGCGATCTCGGCGTCTGCTCGGCCTACTTCCCACCGCCGCCCGTCAAGGGCGGCCAGGACGTCTACCGCCGCACCTGCGACGCGCTCACGGATTGGCTCCGCTCGCTGCCCTACCTCAGCTCCAAGCGGGTCCTCCCCATTTTCTGCATCGACCTGAATTCGGGGCTCGGACTACACCAGCTCGACGGCGACCCCCAGTGGCGACCCACTGCTTCCGACGTCAGCGGCCCGCTGGCGCTGGACAAGCAGCGCTACGCCGCGACCAGCATCCTGCCCCTCATGGAGGAGCTTGGCATGGTGGCGGTCAACAGTTACATAGGCCTGGGCCCGACGTACTTTGGCTCGACGACGGCCTCGCAGATCGACTTCATTTTCGTGCCCAAGGCCTGCCTGGGCGACATCACCCCGGCGGGGCCGCTTCGTCGTCTGGGCCGAGAGCTGCAGGTCATCGCCACCCGCTCGCCCAGGGACCACGTCCCAGTCCACGCCTGCATGCACTACTCGATCTCGGCCACCACGGACTCTCACATTCACTGTGACATGACGGAGCACCGCCGCCTGGGCTACCTGCCGCGGGCCATCCGCTGGAACCGCGAGGCGCTCATGCAGTCGCTTCGTTCGGGCCAAGGTCGTGCGGCCTTTCTCATCGAGCTCGAGACCTACTTACGAGAGCACGCGGACGAGTGGGCCACCATCCAGAGCGAAGAGCAGACACCCAACGCCGACTGGGGTTTCATGATGGACGCTATGATGACTATAGGCAGCAGGCACTTCGCTCAGGCCCCTGAGTACCGCCCTGGATATCGCACACTGGCCGCCACCATCCAGCCGCTCTTGGACCAACAGCGGGCTCTCCGACTCCAGCTCAGCGACGACCACTTTTCGGACGGCGCCGACGGCGCGCTGGCCCTCCTCTCCGTGCAGTGGCAGCTCCGACGCCACACCAAGTGGCTCCGCTCGGCCCGCAGACAGTACTGGGCTACGTGGCGAATGGACACAGTAGACGAGCTCAACCAGGCCCGACGACATGGACGCAGCGCTGAGGTGGCCCGCCTCTCCCGACTCCTTGCTGGCACAGGTGTGGGCCCCCGCAAGAGAGACTACCGACGGGCGCCTGTGGCCCTCCCCACGGGGGAGGAGTTGGCCGAGCGCTGGTCGCTGCCAGCTGGCGAAGGGGGCACGGCGGCCACCCACATCGACTGGGTCCAGCAGGCCGAGGACTACGTCTACCACGACGTCACGGGCCAGGAGGCGCAGCAGTTCATCGCTCCGTGGACCGAGGAGGGCCTGTGCTGGGCCAAGCGCCGTCTTCGCGAGCTTCGCGATTGGCTACGACGGGCTCCCAAGCGTCGTGCGTGCCCTCCGTGGTCGGTCCCGCTGGAACTATGGTGGATGCTGCTTCACCCGTACCGCCGCGTGTCCAGGCGTTACCACGGAGTTGGCTACGAGACACCGCAGATCGATCAGGAGCACACGTGGCGTTTCCTGGTGATCTTCCTCCACAGGCTCCGACGTTCTGGCCAGGTCCCGCTCGTGTGGCACTTGAGCCAAGGAGTGGCGCTCACCTGGAAGAGAGTCATTCACCTCCTCGACCCTTTCGGCAAGGGCTTCATGGCCACGGCGATGGACCCACACGAGCTTCAGGACGAACCCCTTTTCGCTCATGGCTGTATACCTCATCGGCGCAGAGAGACGGCCATCCTGGGCCAGCAGCTGTGCACATGGAAGCTGCGCTCCCTCGGCCTCAATCACGTCACCGACCTCAAGGACATCACCAACGCCTTCGCGTCCACCAACTGGGACAGCCTCGCAGACGCCAACCAGAGCATCATGAAGGACGACCATGTTTCGTTCGGCCGCCAGCGTTTCCGCTTTGCTGCCGTGATGTTCGGCGACCTCTGCGTGCGCCCCAGCGTCGGGGCTCTCATCGGCGACCCGTGGGCGGTGAAGGTCTTTGTGCGGGACATCAGCACCGTCTTTGCGAAGGTGCAGGAACAGTTTGCAGAGTTTGGCTCCGAGACGGCTACCTGGTGCCAGCTCACGCTCAATTTTGACGGTGAGGAGATTCTTCTGGACTTGGCTTTTCACTCATACGTAGATGACGCCATTCGGAAGATCGTGGTGCCGCCCGACCAGGCCACGGCCGCGGAGCTCGCGCGGTGGTCCCGAGCATACGACTTGCTTCTTTCTGCTGAGCTTCGACGCCACGGCTACGCGCTCAACCCAGCCAAGAACGTCAGCCTCTTGTCCTTCGTGGGCACGGGGCTACATGCGCGGCGGCGTGAAGTGGCGGAAAAAAAAGGTTCTTCTTGCAGGGGCCCCAGCAGACTCGACCCGACATCTTGGAGGCCAGGTCATGGGTAACTGTTCATTTCGGGCCGAGCTATCGGCCCGCCTGGCGGCCATCTCGGCGGGTTTCTTCTCCATGGGAAAGTATTGGTACGCTCGGAGGATCGCCTACACCGAGCGACGCGCTGTGTTCCTGGCCAGGGTCGTGGGCCCTGCGTGCTCCGCCTGCGAGGCCTTCCTGCCGTCCCCCAACCAGATTGACCAGCTCACGGCGCGGGTCGTATTCTTCGGGCGCAAAGCTATGAGGGGTGCCGCGACGTCTTGGGAGGGGGGCCACGCTCGTTCGGTCCCTTCCGAGGCGGTCTTGAGGTATTGGCGGGTCCCTCCTCTCGAGATCGAGTTCCGTGTCAGACGTCTGCGGTGGTACCAGCAATGGGCTCGAGAGCCCGCACGACATCTAGGCGAGTGGGCCCCTCTCTTCGGGGACATGAACATCGAGAAAATGCGAGGCCTCCGAACCCTCACACCCGAGGGCCATCTCACGGAGACGGCGAACCCCTGGGCCATCCAGTACGTCAGGGACTTCGAGGCGCTTCGGAGGACGTCTGTGGACACTGAGGAGGATATGCGTTCCTGGTCAGGAGCCCCTTTGGAGTTTCTCGAGGAGGGGGACTTGCGGGACTGGTTCACGGAGTTGGACCTCTCGGTCGTCAGGGCCGCGTGGCTCTCGGTCAGCATCCCTCCTGCAGGTACGTCTGGTCCCCATCAAGAGGCACCACCTGAGATCCCCGCAGGACAAGGTGAGGGCTTTCGCTGCTCCATCGGGAACTGCGCCAAATGGTTCCTTACGAAACGTCAGTGGCTGGTTCACGTTCGGGCCGCTCATGGTTACAAAACCCTGTTGGCTGAGGCTGTCCAGGGCGCTTCGTGCTTCGTGTGTGGCAGCAGGTTTCAGTCTCGCAACCCGGCTTACAACCACGTGCTGGACTCGTTCGCTTCGGGCTTCTGCAAGGTTCAGCTCAGTACCACTCTCGAGCTCGTCCCGCCGACAGGCCCTTTCCGTTGCCGACTATGTGAGGCCCAAGTTCTTTCCGAGCCTGCTCTCCACCTCCATGCGCGCATCCATTTCGAGGACCTCCCGCTCGTGCTTGGAGGCGATGGATCTCGACGAGCCCAGCTGGGCGGTCGGGAAACGCAAGGGCCAGGGGACCAGCGACTCCAAGGGTGTCAAGCAGGCCCGATTGCTCGCGGAGCTCGGACAAGAGGCGCAGGCCAACCAGAAGAACGGCAAGGGAGGAGCGCTCGCGGCGCTCCTGGTTGTCCTCACGAGGCTCGCCCTCACCAACGCGCGCGAGCTGGCCGAGGTGACTGGCGCCTGCTACACCTCGTACATGGTCGGGGCAGAGGTTCCGTTCGTCAAGGTGCTGCAGGAGACGGGCAAAACGCACGCCGAGAACTGCAAGGCCGACGGCAAGGACCACCAGCACGGCCCTCCCTGGCCGCATGTGTTCAAGGCGTTCATCAAGTGGGCATGCAGCACGGAGGGGGCCAGCACGACGCCAGCGGCAGCGCAGACGGTGTTCCAGGACTACTGGCGGAAGGTCATCCTAGCTCCGTCGGCGCTCGAGACGCTGGCGATTCACTGCCGCCACTTTCGACTCAAGGCCTGCTGGTACGACAAGAAGAAGCTCACCAAGCCCGACAGGTTCAAGCTCCAGATCATGCTCGGCATCCCGCAACAGGCGAACCCCTGGGGCGACGGCGCAGCTTCATTGATGGAGGCGGTCCAGCAGACGGTCATGGCGGCAGGCACAGACAAGAAGGACCAGACCGTGCGCTTTCTCCCAGGGGCGCCGCCGAGAGGCGGCCTGGAGCGCGAGGCCTCCAAGCTGCTGGCGCAGCTCGGGATGAAGGACAAACCAGCGGCGGCGCCCGAGGACAGGGACAAGGACGACGACGAGCTCTGA